>JACEFZ010010163.1:2737500-2916146 GCA_014155875.1 Cepaea nemoralis | reverse complement strand
AGGGAGGAGGAGGGGGGAGGGAGGGGGGGAAGAGGGGGGGGTGAGGAAAGGGGAGAGGGAGGGAGAGGAAGAATGGGGACAAGAAAGAGTGGAGAGGGGGAGGTGAAGGCACAAGGTAGATGCTGTACGGATCAACACCATCTAAAACGAAGAATGCTACCTTCATAAACACGTTTATCATGGTCAAATTTAGCTATAGGAAATCAGTTGAGGCACAAACAGAAGATGCTTCCACTGGATCAGTAGAAGCTGCACCTCCTTCAGAACTTGCAGAAATCGAGCTTCTACGACCAGTTTTTGCAAACGGATCTAGCAGAAAAGGCTGGAGAGTTAAGATAACCACAGAATATGCTTCTAGTTGATCAGAACGAGCTAAAATTCCTAGAGAACTAGAAGAAACAGATGTGTGAGACGCAGATACTTAACTAGATAGGATCAAACTCCAAAAGAACTTCCAAAAACAAGTCTAACACGATGAGTTTCTCAAACTAATCAGGCGGAAATGGCTATAGAGGAAGGCGTTAAGATACAAACAGAAGATGGATGATATGGGATCTGCACCATTTCAAACTATAAAAGAGCTTGCAGAAACAAGTCTAACACGATGTGTCTCGCAAACTTTTCAGGCAGAATTGGCTATAGAAGAAGCAGTTAAGGTACAGACAGAAGACGATGCTACGGATTCTGCACCATTTCAACCTCTAAATGAACTTGCAGAAATAAGTTGAGTCACCAGGCAGAATAGTCTCTAGTAGAATCAGTTGAGGCACATGAGAAGATGCTGATACAGGATCAACACGAGCTGAAACGGAGAAAGAACCTGCAGAAACAAGTTTATCATGGTCAAATTTAGCTCTAGGAGAATCAGTTGAGGCACAAACAGAAGATGCTTCCACTGGATCAGTAGAAGCTGCACCTCCTTCAGAACTTGCAGAAATCGAGCTCCTACGACCAGTTTTTGCAAACAGATCTCGCAGAAAAGGCTGCAGAGTTAAGATAAACACAGAATATGCTTCTAGTTGATCAGAACGAGCTAAAATTCCTAGAAAACTAGAAGAAACAGATGTGTGAGACTAGATAGGATCAATCTCCAAAAGAACTTCCAAAAACAAGTCTAACACGATGAGTTTCTCAAACTAATCAGGCGGAAATGGCTATAGAGGAAGGCGTTAAGGTACAAACAGAAGATAATGATATTGGATCTGCACCATTTCAAATTACAACAGAACTTGCAGAAACATGTCTTACACGATGTCTCGCAAACTTTTCAGGCAGCATTGGCTATAGAAGAAGCAGTTAAGGTACAGACAGAAGACGATGCTACGGATTCTGCACCATTTCAACCTCTAAATGAACTTGCAGAAATAAGTTGAGTCACCAGGCAGAATAGTCTCTAGTAGAATCAGTTGAGGCACATGAGAAGATGCTGATACAGGATCAACACGAGCTGAAACGGAGAAAGTACCTGCAGAAACAAGTTTATCATGGTCAAATTTAGCTCTAGGAGAATCAGTTGAGACACAAACAGAAGATGCTTCCACTGGATCAGTAGAAGCTGCTCCTTCAGAACTTGCAGAAATCGAGCTCCTACGACCAGTTTTTGCAAACAGATCTCTCAGAAAAGGCTGCAGAGTTAAGATAAACACAGAATATGCTTCTAGTTGATCAGAAGGAGCTAAAATTCCTAGAGAACTAGAAGAAACAGATGTGTGAGACTAGATAGGATCAAACTCCAAAAGAACTTCCAAAAACAAGTCTAACACGATGAGTTTCTCAAACTAATCAGGCGGAAATGGCTATAGAGGAAGGCGTTAAGGTACAAACAGAAGATAATGATATTGGATCTGCACCATTTCAAATTACAACAGAACTTGCAGAAACAAGTCTAACACGATGAGTCTCGCAAACTTTTCAGGCAGCATTGGCTATAGAAGAAGCAGTTAAGGTACAGACAGAAGACGATGATACGGATTCTGCACCAGTTCAACGTCTGAAAGAACTTGCAGAAATAAGTCAAATACGTTGAGTCACCAGGCAGAATAGTTTCTAGTAGGATCAGTTGAGGCACAAGTGAAGATGCTGATACAGGATCAACACGAGCTAAAACGAAGAATGTACCTTCAGAAACAAGTTTATCATGGTCAAATTTCGCTATAGGAAATCAGTTGAGGCACAAACAGAAGATGCTTCCACTGGATCAGTAGAAGCTGCACCTCCTTTAGAACTTGCAGAAATCGAGCTTCTACGACCAGTTTTTGCAAACGGATCTAGCAGAAAAGGCTGGAGAGTTAAGATAACCACAGAATATGCTTCTAGTTGATCAGAACGAGCTAAAATTCCTAGAGAACTAGAAGAAACAGATGTGTGAGACGCAGATACTTAACTAGATAGGATCAAACTCCAAAAGAACTTCCAAAAACAAGTCTAACACGATGAGTTTCTCAAACTAATCAGGCGGAAATGGCTATAGAGGAAGGCGTTAAGATACAAAAAGAAGATGGATGATATGGGATCTGCACCATTTCAAACTATAAAAGAGCTTGCAGAAACAAGTCTAACACGATGTGTCTCGCAAACTTTTCAGGCAGAATTGGCTATAGAAGAAGCAGTTAAGGTACAGACAGAAGACGATGCTACGGATTCTGCACCATTTCAACCTCTAAATGAACTTGCACAAATAAGTTGAGTCACCAGGCAGAATAGTCTCTAGTAGAATCAGTTGAGGCACATGAGAAGATGCTGATACAGGATCAACACGAGCTGAAACGGAGAAAGAACCTGCAGAAACAAGTTTATCATGGTCAAATTTAGCTCTAGGAGAATCAGTTGAGGCACAAACAGAAGATGCTTCCACTGGATCAGTAGAAGCTGCACCTCCTTCAGAACTTGCAGAAATCGAGCTCCTACAAACAGATCTCGCAGAAAAGGCTGCAGAGTTAAGATAAACACAGAATATGCTTCTAGTTGATCAGAAGGAGCTAAAATTCCTAGAGAACTAGAAGAAACAGATGTGTGAGACTAGATAGGATCAAACTCCAAAAGAACTTCCAAAAACAAGTCTAACACGATGAGTTTCTCAAACTAATCAGGCGGAAATGGCTATAGAGGAAGGCGTTAAGATACAAACAGAAGATGGATGATATGGGATCTGCACCATTTCAAACTACAAAAGAACTTGCAGAAACAAGTCTAACACGATGAGTCTCGCAAACTTTTCAGGCAGAATTGGCTATAGAAGAAGCAGTTAAGGTACAGACAGAAGACGATGATACGGATTCTGCACCAGTTCAACCTCTAAAAGAACTTGCAGAAATAAGTTGAGTCACCAGGCAGAATAGTCTCTAGTAGAATCAGTTGAGGCACATGAGAAGATGCTGATACAGGATCAACACGAGCTGAAACGGAGAAAGTACCTGCAGAAACAAGTTTATCATGGTCAAATTAGCTCTAGGAGAATCAGTTGAGGCACAAACAGAAGATGCTTCCACTGGATCAGTAGAAGCTGCACCTCCTTCAGAACTTGCAGAAATCGAGCTCCTACGACCAGTTTTTGCAAACAGATCTCGCAGAAAAGGCTGCAGAGTTAAGATAAACACAGAATATGCTTCTAGTTGATCAGAAGGAGCTAAAATTCCTAGAGAACTAGAAGAAACAGATGTGTGAGACTAGATAGGATCAAACTCCAAAAGAACTTCCAAAAACAAGTCTAACACGATGAGTTTCTCAAACTAATCAGGCGGAAATGGCTATAGAGGAAGGCGTTAAGATATAAACATAAGATGGATGATATGGGATCTGCACCATTTCGAACTACAAAAGAACTTGCAGAAACAAGTCTAACACGATGAGTCTCGCAAACTTTTCAGGCAGAATTGGCTACAGAAGAAGCAGTTAAGGTACAGACAGAAGACGATGATACGGATTCTGCACCATTTCAACCTCTAAAAGAACTTGCAGAAATAAGTTGAGTGACCAGGCAGAATAGTCTCTAGTAGAATCAGTTGAGGCACATGCGAAGATGCTGATACAGGATCATCACGAGCTGAAATGGAGAAAGAACCTGCAGAAACAAGTTTATCATGGTCAAATTTAGCTCTAGTAGAATCAGTTGAGGCACAAACAGAAGATGCTTCCACTGGATCAGTAGAAGCTGCATGTCCTTCAGAACTGGCAGAAATTGAGCTCCTACGACCAGTTTTTGCAAACAGATCTCGCAGAAAAGGCAGCAGAGTTAAGATAAACACAGAATATGCTTCTAGTTGATCAGAACGAGCTAAAATTCTTAGAGAACTAGAAGAAACAGATGTGTGAGACTAGATAGGATCAAACTCCAAAAGAACTTCCAAAAACAAGTCTAACACGATGAGTTTCTCAAACTAATCAGGCGGAAATGGCTATAGAGGAAGGCGTTAAGATACAAACAGAAGATAATGATATTGGATCTGCACCATTTCAAATTACAACAGAACTTGCAGAAACATGTCTAACACGATGAGTCTCGCAAACTTTTCAGGCAGCATTGGCTACAGAAGAAGCAGTTAAGGTACAGACAGAAGACGATGATACGGATTCTGCACCAGTTCAACGTCTGAAAGAACTTGCAGAAATAAGTTGAGTCACCAGGCAGAATAGTCTCTAGTAGAATCAGTTGAGGCACATGAGAAGATGCTGATACAGGATCAACACGAGCTGAAACGAAGAATGTACCTTCAGAAACAAGTTTATCATGGTCAAATTTAGCTATAGGAGAATCAGTTGAGGCACAAACAGAAGATGCTTCCACTGGATCAGTAGAAGCTGCACCTCCTTCAGAACTTGCAGAAATCGAGCTCCTACGACCAGTTTTTGCAAACGGATCTCGCAGAAAAGGCTGCAGAGTTAAGATAAACACAGAATATGCTTCTAGTTGATCAGAACGAGCTAAAATTCCTAGAGAACTAGAAGAAACAGATGTGTGAGACGCAGATACTTAACTAGATAGGATCAAACTCCAAAAGAACTTCCAAAAACAAGTCTAACACGATGAGTTTCTCAAACTAATCAGGCGGAAATGGCTATAGAGGAAGGCGTTAAGATACAAACAGAAGATGGATGATATGGGATCTGCACCATTTCAAACTACAAAAGAACTTGCAGAAACAAGTCTAACACGATGAGTCTCGCAAACTTTTCAGGCAGAATTGGCTATAGAAGAAGCAGTTAAGGTACAGACAGAAGACGATGATACGGATTCTGCACCAGTTCAACCTCTAAAAGAACTTGCAGAAATAAGTTGAGTCACCAGGCAGAATAGTCTCTAGTAGAATCAGTTGAGGCACATGAGAAGATGCTGATACAGGATCAACACGAGCTGAAACGGAGAAAGAACCTGCAGAAACAAGTTTATCATGGTCAAATTTAGCTCTAGGAGAATCAGTTGAGGCACAAACAGAAGATGCTTCCACTGGATCAGTAGAAGCTGCACCTCCTTCAGAACTTGCAGAAATCGAGCTCCTACGACCAGTTTTTGCAAACAGATCTCGCAGAAAAGGCTGCAGAGTTAAGATAAACACAGAATATGCTTCTAGTTGATCAGAACGAGCTAAAATTCCTAGAGAACTAGAAGAAACAGATGTGTGAGACTAGATAGGATCAAACTCCAAAAGAACTTCCAAAAACAAGTCTAACACGATGAGTTTCTCAAACTAATCAGGCGGAAATGGCTATAGAGGAAGGCGTTAAGATACAAACAGAAGATGGATGATATGGGATCTGCACCATTTCAAACTACAAAAGAACTTGCAGAAACAAGTCTAACACGATGAGTCTCGCAAACTTTTCAGGCAGAATTGGCTATAGAAGAAGCAGTTAAGGTACAGACAGAAGACGATGATACGGATTCTGCACCATTTCAACCTTCTAAAAGAACTTGCAGAAATAAGTTGAGTCACCAGGCAGAATAGTCTCTAGTAGAATCAGTTGAGGCACATGAGAAGATGCTGATACAGGATCAACACGAGCTGAAACGGAGAAAGTACCTGCAGAAACAAGTTTATCATGGTCAAATTTAGCTCTAAGAGAATCAGTTGAGGCACAAACAGAATATGCTTCCACTAGGATCAGTAGAAGCTGCACCTTCTTCAGAACTTGATGACATCGAGCTACTACGACCAGTTTTTGAATACAGATCTCGCAGAAAAGGCTGCAGAATTAAGGTAAACACAGAATATGCTTCTAGTTGATCAGAACGAGCTAAAATTCCTAGAGTACTAGAAGAAACAGATGTGTGAGACGCAGATACTTAACTAGATAGGATCAAACACCAAAAGAACTTCCAAAAACAAGTCTAACACGATGAGTTTCTCAAACTAATCAGGCGGAAATGGCTATAGAGGAAGGCGTTAAGATACAAACAGAAGATGGATGATATCTGATCTGCACGATTTCAAACTACAAAAGAACTTGCAGAAACAAGTCTAACACGATGAGTCTCGCAAACTATTCAGGCAGAATTGGCTATAGAAGAAGCAGTTAAGGTACAGACAGAAGACGATGATACGGATTCTGCACCATTTCAACCTCTAAAAGAACTTGCAGAAATAAGTTGAGTCACCAGGCAGAATAGTCTCTAGTAGAATCAGTTGAGGCACAAGAGAAGATGCTGATACAGGATCAACACGAGCTGAAACGGAGAAAGTACCTGCAGAAACAAGTTTATCATGGTAAAATGTTGAGGCACAAACAGAATATGCTTCCACTAGATCAGTAGAAGCTGCACCTTCTTCAGAACTTGATGACATCGAGCTACTACGACCAGTTTTTGCATACAGATCTCGCAGAAAAGGCTGCAGAGTTAATGTAAACACAGAATATGCTTCTAGTTGATCAGAACTAGCTAAAATTCCTAGAGTACTAGAAGAAACAGATGTGTGAGACGCAGATACTTAACTAGATAGGATCAAACACCAAAAGAACTTCCAAAAACAAGTCTAACACGATGAGTTTCTCAAACTAATCAGGCGGAAATGGCTATAGAGGAAGGCGTTATGATACAAACAGAAGATGGATGATATGGGATCTGCACCATTTCGAACTACAAAAGAACTTGCAGAAACAAGTCTAACACGATGAGTCTCGCAAACTTTTCAGACAGAATTGGCTATAGAAGAAGCAGTTACGGTACAGACAGAAGACGATGATACGGATTCTGCACCATTTCAACTTCTAAAAGAACTTGCAGAAATAAGTTGAGTCACCAGGCAGAATAGTCTCTAGTAGAATCAGTTGAGGCACATGAGAAGATGCTGATACAGGATCAACACGAGCTGAAACGGAGAAAGTACCTGCAGAAACAAGTTTATCATGGTCAAATTTAGCTCTAGGAGAATCAGTTGAGGCACAAACAGAAGATGCTTCCACTGGATCAGTAGAAGCTGCACCTCCTTCAGAACTTGCAGAAATCGAGCTCCTACGACCAGTTTTTGCAAACAGATCTCGCAGAAAAGGCTGCAGAGTTAAGATAAACACAGAATATGCTTCTAAATGATCAGAACGAGCTAAAATTCCTAGAGAACTAGAAGAAACAGATGTGTGAGACTAGATAGGATCAAACTCCAAAAGAACTTCCAAAAACAAGTCTAACACGATGAGTTTCTCAAACTAATCAGGCGGAAATGGCTATAGAGGAATTCGTTATGATACAAACAGAAGATGGATGATATGGGATCTGCACCATTTCGAACTACAAAAGAACTTGCAGAAACAAGTCTAACACGATGAGTCTCGCAAACTTTTCAGACAGAATTGGCTATAGAAGAAGTGTAACAAAGCAGGAACTCACAAGACTTGTTGATTTAATATAGACAAAGTTTAATTCATTCTGATGACAAGTCAGCCTCTTCTCCAGTCAAAGGCTTGATGTTAACTCCCCTTGCCAACCCAATACGTCACGATTGAGCATCTCTCACCGCTTTCAGTCTCAATGCTCAATCGTGCTGTATCTGTTTCCCACTAGATCCTAATAATACCCCAGTACTCCATTACTGTTACACCTCCCCATGTTTGTTAAAGAATTTTCCTTATAAAGGAAAACTCTTTACTCCTACTCCTCTTACTCTATTCCCTCTTTTTCCTTACTTTTTATAGTTCCTCTAACCTTCCCCAAACCAGCTCAAGTTTGAGTAAATAATATATCTTTTAACCCTTCTCCCAGTTATATTGTCAGCTAGTAACCCCCTATATACTTCTTCTTCGATTCTCCTTTGTATAATACCTCGTACCACGTATGGTAACTCTGTTAAGCTAAACAGTCCTTCTCCCCTTTCCATTTCCTCAAACTATATAGCTATCCACTATATATTTATATTTTTCTGGTTCTTTCTTGGCTCCTCCAGTTCCTGTATCAAATATACATATCATAAGAACAGCTCATAAAATCGTTATCGAAATTTTTGACCTTATAAAATTTCTCACTCTTCCAAAACCCAGGACGTACAAAAACAATGTAGTTAGAAAGAAGTAAAGAAGCGGTGCGCACCGAATGAGAAGTATAAAGAATGAATACACAACATGACCACATGTACATACAGCAATGAATATTTAAGACACTCACCCTTTACCTCCCTTGCCAATAAAAAAAATTTTGTAAAATAATTTAATTTAAAAAAAACACCTTATGAAATATATCTTTGTTCATTATAAAACAATTTGACATAAGTTTTCACAAACCTTATATATTCCACATTTACATTGCCAACCACAATTCTGTTCCTATTTCGTTATCTCACCTTTAACCATGAGCCCATGTTCATAATTTATGAACACTTTTAATATAATTAACGCTGGTATTTCACAGCACCTATATCTTGCCCCCGTACCTCCCATACTCATATACTGCCATTTACAGTCTTCCCCCTACCTTATATCAGTGGAACAAAGTAGTTTTTATCAACTCTTTTCTGAACGAAAAACCTTAAGCAAAACCTCATCTATTTGAAACTTAAACTTACTTAACTAACTTTATAACCATGTAACTCAATATACCAAACCATTCATGTAATCGAAATAAAATCAACACAACCCCCAAATTAATCTAAAGAAAAAAAACACATTTTAAAATGACATAACATGCATGTTATCAAATCAGAATAAAACATTCTATTTCTACCTATCACTATTGGACACTTTTACGGACCAATAGTTTTTACTCCAAATGCTAGGAACACAATCACCCTATTCTAAATCAATTAATCAAACAACAACAATCATTTTTCAAGACCAAATCAAGAAAAAAAAACTTATTATATATGAGGCATTGAAACTTAGGCTCAATAAAACAACCAAATAATAGCCAATTCAAGCATGACTCATGACTCATAAAACTTAGACTCAATAAAACACAGTTTTCAAAACAATTAAAATTACTACATATAGTGACCCACCAACATTGGCGTCTCATACTAAGTAACGTAACTCATATCTATTTATATAAGTCATTCCAGTATTTCTATGACCGAGAAAACCGAACACTTCACTGTCTATCTGTATATCTGTTAACTACAGACTAATTTCTTAACCTATAACACTGACCATACTGTTTATTCTCTCCCCTCACAACTTTCTATCATTTTCTATCTTAACTCTTAACACAACATAACATCCGGAATATCTTCGTAAGTAAGCACTGTAAACTACATATTTGTAATGTGGCGACTAATCCAATATCAACTCAATGTAGTAGCCATCCTCTACTTATCAACGAACTTGTGATCTGGCCTGCCAATTATTTCTCTTGGACCAATTATCACTATAACTTATTAATCCTTATCGTTAAACACGGCATTTCTAGCACCAATAAAAAAACTTGTCTACCTTTCTATAGAGTACATTCACCTATTGTACCAACACCCAATTTGTCCAATTTATGAAAAGTCAAGAAGTAGAAACATAATTTCTTTTTAAAAAATGTCCATAGAATCCTTTTCCATTTCTACCGTTTCGTATACTTCTTCAAGCATCACTTTCACTTCTAAATCCTGAAACTTATAACTTGCCATCTGCAGCATTCTCTATTTATCTATCTCCTACGTTTCCACTTCTTCAACAACTCCAAGTTTCTTTGAATAAGTGCTAATTCTACATCAATATCTTCTTCTTCGTACAACTTATTAGTTTCTTCCATACTACTACTTGACTCTGACCTTTCATCCATTTCTTCTTCTTCTTCTGTATGTCTGTCGTTAGCAGCCGCTAATCTCTTCTGTTCCACATCCCATCTAATTTGTCTATCATCATTTCTTAAGGACCTTTCTAGTAGAGGCATATCTTCACCGCTTGTTGAATAATCTCTAATTCTCCTCTGTCTTTTCACTTCTTTATCTCTTTGTTTATCCATTCTTCTTTTCGTTGCTTGTCTAGTATTCTTAAATGGAGCACCTATTTCCTCTTCCATATTATCATAATGAGTTTCATTCACATTTTCTTCTTCTATTGTTTTTGGAATCGTCTGTTCTTGAATATCTTTGTAACTTGGAGTTGCTAGCAATTGATTTTGTGCTGGTTCTTTTCTAAAACTTGGGGTTACTGTAGCTCCTCTGACAACTTGTTCATCTAAATATCCGGTGTCTGAATCATAATTATTATTATAATTCTCATTTCTCTTCTCCTCATCATCTCTTCTTAAGTGCTCTACATGTGCCCTTGCCACCTGTCCTGTGACCTGGTTCTTGATAGTATACGATACATTACCTAGTTTTTCTAAAACGTAATAACCTGGGATCCAACGAGCATCAAACTTAGAGTTTCTTCTATGTTTCTTGTAATAAACTCTATCACCTACTTTAAACTCCTGTAATTTTGTATTTACATTTTTGTACTTTTTCTGTCTTTCCCTAGCTTTAAATATATTATTCTTTAATCTTACGTGTGCTTTATGCATTTCTTGTATTATGGTCTCTTGAAATTCTTCTCCCATATATTTCCGTCTCGGTTTTAATAGATTATCTATAGGTAGTATTGGTTCTCTCCCGTGTATTAAATAAAATGGTGAAAAACCCGTGCTCTCATTTTGATTTGTACGAATAGCGCTAAGGGCAGGTCCCAAGAATAGATCCCAATCTTTTTCATGTTCATCAATAATCTTTGCTATAACGTCGTATAACGTCCGATGTTGACGTTCGTTTCTAGCATTTGAAGAAGATCTATAATATGAGGTCTTTATATGTTTTATATTTAAATCTTTTAATAACTTTTCGAATTTTTTATTTACAAACTCTCTACCATTATCCGTAAGTATACTTTGTGGGCAACTAAACCTTGGTACGAACTCCTGTAAAAAAATATTAATGACTGTATCTGCGCTCTTGTCTGGAATTGCGTAAATTTCCGGCCAAAGACTGTAGACGTCTACTATGTGAATTAAATAAACGTTTCCTGACAATGTTCTAGGGTGTGGACCTGATATATCTAAACTAATCTTTTGCATTGGGAACTGAGGAATATCTGTATCTTGTAAGGGACACTTTATTGTTTTCATGTTCCTTAATCTGCATTTTTCACACGTATCTACATATTTGCATGCAGATTTAAACAAGTTTGGCCAATAATATTTGCTTGTAAGTGCCTTTACCAACTTGTCCCTACCGAGATGTCCATTTTCATTGTGATATGCTTTTAACACTTCATTTTCTAAATGTTTTGGAATATATTTCCTTAGCTGTTCGTTCCTTTCACACATATAGTATAACTGTCCATCCTCTTGTAAAACCAAATAATTCCTTTTATATTTGTTATCTTCTGTTTCTCTTAATTTTTCTTTTATTTGTATGACTTTTGGATCCAACTCCTGTTCTTCTTTCATATTAAATTGTGCAAATTGTAGGTCTTCTTCTCTATGTTCAGACTCTTGATCCGATGGTACACTCTCAAATTCTTCTCTATTTATTATGGCAGAATCTAAAATATTTACTTGCCAGTTTCGGTCGTCTATCTCTGGTTCAGCTTCATCTTCTGTGTCTCCTGATGACTGTGGGTACGGAATCCTAGATAATAAATCCGCGCATGTGTTAATCCTACCTGGAATGTACTCTATTTTTGTGTTGTATCCCTGTAGATTCAGCGCCCACGTCTGTATTTTCCTGTTCTGCACTGGAGCTTCTAAAAAAGACTTTAAAGGCATATGGTCAGTTCTAATAACAAAATTTGCGTTATGTAAGTAGTAATTTAGTTTCTGAAGAGCGTAATGAATGGCATATGCCTCCTTCTCAATAGTAGTCCATTTTCGTTGTGATTTGCTAAGTTTATGAGACAAGAAGTAGATTGGTCTTTCGTTTTTAACCCCTGGTATTCCAGACTCTTTTCCTTCATATGGTTGAACCAAACATGCTCCTACTGCATTGTCCGAAGCATCTGTGTACAGTATTAACTGTTTGTTTAAGTCTGGATGCGTCAACAGTGGTACCAGTGTTAAGCTGTTTTTTAAATACTCGAACGCTTTTTGACACTCATCATCCCACTTAAACCTAGCGTATTTGCCTGTTAAGTTTGTAATAGGTTCAGCTATCTTTGAAAACGCTGGGACAAACCGCCTATAATATGCACAGGTTCCTATAAACGCACGCACTTCCTTAACGTTAGTTGGAGTAGGTAATTCTTTAATAACCTTTATCTTGTCCTGGTCTGGTTTTATACCTTCTCTATTTATAATATACCCCAAATATTTTGTTTCTGTCTTTAAAAATTGGCATTTACTAAGCTTTAACTTCACATCATGCTTTCTTAACCTGTCAAACACTAGTCTAATATGTTTTAAATGATCAATCACATCTCCTTTCGTATAAATCAGTATATCGTCTATATAGGCTAGAGCGAACCTTTGCATACCTTCTAGAACTTCATTTATTAAGAGCATATAGTGAGAGGGCGCCGTTTTGACCCCAAAAGGCATTCGTAAGAATTCGTAAGAACCCATATGAGTACAAAAGGCACTTTTCTTTTGCGCGTCCTTCGACATCGGAATACACCAGAATCCTGACCTTGCGTCCAGCGTCGTGAAATATGTAGAGCCATTAAGCAGCCCTAAAATATCATCAATTACCGGCAGTGGGTACGCTACATTCTTGGTAATTTTGTTCAACGCCCTGTAATCACAACAGAAGCGACTCGAACCATCAGGTTTGGCCACGATGACGACCGGAGATGACCATTCTGACTTCGACCTTGTTATTATTCCTGCTTTCAACATCTCTTCTATCGCCTTTTCCACGATTTCTCTATTTCTTAATGGAGTTCTATATGGTTTTAAACTTATTGGTGGATGATCTCCCGTATCTATTTCCATTGTAACTGTTTGCGTCTTTCCCAATTCTAAATCATTAACCGCAAACACATCCTGATTTTGCTTTATAAGTTGTTCTAACACTTCCTTATTTTCTGGCGGAGCTTTTAACTGTGACAACAATTCTTGTTCCCTTGTCATTTTGTCTAGTGAATGTATTTGGGCTTTATTTCTTCTGGATGGATGGATCAATTCATCCATTCTGACGTTCCCTCTTCTTCCGCGTCCGCGTCTGTTATTAACTCTTTCACTAGAAGTTTCTGAATAACTTGTTGCCGACATTTCTACTCTATTTGTTGCCAATATGTCACTAATGTTATGATCTAGTTTGGCTATCACACATCCTCTGTATAATTTGATTTCTCTACCTGTGTTGTTGATAACCATCACTGGAAAGGTTAAGTGTTTATCCAACGCTATTATTCCATCCGGAACTTCCAAACCAGGCTCATCAATTACTTCCTCTTGTAACTCAGTGATTCTGACTGTGTCTCCTTCCACATAATATGGGTTTCTCTTCAGCTTCGCTTGTATCAAATTAACCGACTGTGGTTTTAACGTCGTTGACATTTTAACTCTAACTAGTGCTGATATATGCATGTCTTCCTCCATATCTATATAGACGTCCCTGAATTTTAATTTATGTAAATCATAGAAAAGTCTTACTCCATTTTTTATTAAAAAATCTCTTCCTATCAACATGTTTCTATTTAAATCCTTCACTACATGAAAAAGATGTCTTATGTTGATCCCTCCTAACTTAAAATTTATCATTGTTTGTCCAATTACTTGTAAATTCTGTCCAGTAACAGAGTGTAAATTATTATGACTCTTAAATACTCTACAATTTCTTACTATTTTGTATAGAAAACTTTCTTTTACTACACTAACCTGAGCTCCCGAATCAATTAATGTACGAACTCTATACTTTCCTATTTCTATTATACAAGAGCTATAATCTGTTTTATTTTCTATAAATTGCTTGACTTCATCTAATTGAAAATATTCTCTGTTCGTCCTACTATACCTATTATTAACATACTCTTTAAACCTTGGGACCTTATTATTGCCCTTCCTACCATAGGTCCCATTTAATGGGTAGGGCGTCGGTTTTCCTGCGTTCTTGTACCTGTAAAATTCCTGTGTCCATCTACAACATTCCTACTCACCCTGTTATTGTCATGTCTACCCTGTGTATTCGACTGGACACGCCTGTTATTACAAAAACGAGAAACATGTCCCCGTTGACCACAAACCCAACAGACAATATTTGTACTATTTGTGTTGACTACTGTCTCTCTTGTAGGGTATCTCATATTTCTTCTTTCCTCGTTATCATATCTATTTCTACCTTGTAACGTCTGTATTCCTCCTCTCCTATTCCATCCGAATCTTGTTTGTCCTATTTCCATGGGCTCCTCAACTCTGTCTTCTCGATTACTTCCTACTTCTCGTCCTGTTCTCAATCTAAATCTACGTCTCAAATTTTCCTCTTGTACCGCGATATCTACCGCTTGTGATAACCTCTCAGGGTTTTCCCTCATCAGCTTAAATTTCAAACCATCGGATTTTATGCCATCTACAAAAATCCCTCCTCTCCACCTCCTCTCCTCGTACATTTTGTCCTAAGAATGCCTCTTCAGCCAGGTTAATCAACCTATCGCTGAACAATTGTACCGTCTCTCCGTTATTTTGTTTAGCCTGTCTCAACACCGAAAATGCATGTTGTGGATCCGTTATTTCTGCATACTTCCTTGCTAGGTCTTCTTTGAATTGTTCCCATGTCTCATCTACTCTAGCCTCTAACTTTCTTCTTATATGATCCGAAACCGGTTCCGTTGCCGTCTGATAAGCCAGTCTCATTCTCTCTTCATCTGTTGCTGAGATTAAATAGGCATATTTTTCTATGGAAGTGATCCATTTCTTAAAGTCTCTAGCCTGTCCACTAAACTTCACAATTTCTGTTGCCATTCCTTGTTGTTTAATAACCATATTAAGTCTACCTACTGCTGTTCCTACCCCCGTCAAAACTTGTGCTAAGGTGTCCTGTTCCGCCATGCTGAAATATACTTAAACAGAGCAAGCAAACAACCACACAATTGCAATTTCCTAATTTAAGGAACACAATTCACTTGTTTCGTAAAACAGTTCAGTCAGTTACTATGTTTATGAATCACACAAATTACCCTGATTCTGTTTCCTGATCCAAGCACGTACTTTCCTCGACTCGCCGTCAGATTAAATTCGAACACCAGGAGTCTGCGTCAGCTGAAAATCAGTCGCGGAGTTCAGGTAGCAGAGTTCAGGCAGTCTGTCTCTTCCCCCAGGTAACTTCGTCTCTTCAGTTAGTCACTTCTCTTGGGATGCCTGGATAAACTTCAACCCCTGGTTGGGTCCCTTCTGAGAGAGTACATCATCGACGTCTTGAGATAGTCAGTCTGACAGACAACCGCGAGCAGCTCTCGATTTCAGTGGAGCCCCGAGATATTCAGCAAAACATTGGGCAACCTTTATTCATTTGCTGTCTCGATTGTTTTTTTTTTCTTTTTCAACGTTCTCAACGATCAGACAACTGGGTTTTTGGATTGCCTCTTTTTCCAAAGTTCCGTGAAGTCTAGACAGCAAGTTTCAAATCGATCAGACACGATCATAGAGCAGTCTTGGTCAGCTCCCCGAAACAACGATGTATGGCAGCGGCTTTGGTGGCCCTTCGGAAGTGATAATTCTAGACAACGGCTATGGTAAGCCTCTTGAAAACGTTAAAATTCAGGCACCGGCCATGTTAAGCCTCTTGCGGTAAAAAAACTGAAAAAAGGCGGCTATGACAAGCCTCTTGAGTTGTGAACTCTGAAAAGTGACGGTTATACCAAGCCTCTTGACGCTAATTTATTTGTTATCTCAAGTCTTGAAAAAGACTTACAGAGGACCACCCCTGGGCGGGCTTTTGGCCTCTGTATTCACAGATAACTGAAATTTACAATTTACTGGCCATCTTTTGACTGCGCCTTATTACGTTCACTAGTTGTTCCACAACGTGCCGCAAGTGTTTCTGGTTACTTATAGAACTGGAGCATGGAACATCTTCTCCGCGATGTTATTCGGCATTACTTCGCGTTGTTTTTTATATCAACCGGACTATATCAGGTTCGAATCCTCGGTCTTAGGCAACATTTCGAGTCCTGTAACAAAGCAGGAACTCACAAGACTTGTTGATTTAATATAGACAAAGTTTAATTCATTCTGATGACAAGTCAGCCTCTTCTCCAGTCAAAGGCTTGATGTTAACTCCCCTTGCCAACCCAATACGTCACGATTGAGCATCTCTCACCGCTTTCAGTCTCAATGCTCAATCGTGCTGTATCTGTTTCCCACTAGATCCTAATAATACCCCAGTACTCCATTACTGTTACAGAAGCAGTTACGGTACAGACAGAAGACGATGATACGGATTCTGCACCATTTCAACTTCTAAAAGAACTTGCAGAAATAAGTTGAGTCACCAGGCAGAATAGTCTCTAGTAGAATCAGTTGAGGCACATGAGAAGATGCTGATACAGGATGAACACGAGCTGAAACGGAGAAAGTACCTGCAGAAACAAGTTTATCATGGTCAAATGTTGAGGCACAAACAGAATATGCTTCCACTAGATCAGTAGAAACTGCACCTTCTTCAGAACTTGATGACATCGAGCTACTACGACCAGTTTTTGCATACAGATCTCGCAGAAAAGGCTGCAGAGTTAAGGTAAACACAGAATATGCTTCTAGTTGATCAGAACGAGCTAAAATTCCTAGAGTACTAGAAGAAACAGATGTGTGAGACGCAGATACTTAACTAGATAGGATCAAACACCAAAAGAACTTCCAAAAACAAGTCTAACACGATGACTTTCTCAAACTAATCAGGCGGAAATGGCTATAGAGGAAGGCGTTAAGATACAAACAGAAGATGGATGATATGGGATCTGCACCATTTCAAACTACAAAAGAACTTGCAGAAACAAGTCTAACACGATGAGTCTCGCAAACTTTTCAGGCAGAATTGGCTATAGAAGAAGCAGTTAAGGTACAGACAGAAGACGATGATACAGATTCTGCACCAGTTCAACGTCTGAAAGTTCTTGCAGAAATAAGTCAAATACTTTGAGTCACCAGGCAGAATAGTTTCTAGTAGAATCAGTTGAGGCACAAGTGAAGATGCTGATACAGGATCAACACGAGCTGAAACAAGAATGTACCTTCAGAAACAAGTTTATCATGGTCAAATTTAGCTATAGGAAATCAGTTGAGGCACAAACAGAAGATGCTTCCACTGGATCAGTAGAAGCTGCACCTGCTTTAGAACTTGCAGAAATCAGTTCAACGTCTGAAAGAACTTGCAGAAATAAGTCAAATACGTTGAGTCATCAGGCAGAATAGTTTCTAATAGAATCAATTGAGGCACAAAAGAAGATGCTGATACAGGATCAACACGAGCTGAAACGAAGAATGTACCTTCAGAAACAAGTTTATCATGGTCAAATTTAGCTATAGGAAATCAGTTGAGGCACAAACAGAAGATGCTTCTATAACAGAGTCAATTGAGTTTATTACAAAGGTTGTTTATTTCTTATAGATGACATCTGGACATGATATGGCGTCCACTCAGTTCTTGTTCTGTATCTAAACTGAAACTTGACAACAAACTACGTCACGACTTGAGCATCTCTCCTCCCATTCTCTCCCGATGCTCAATCGTGCCGTAGCCTTTTCCCACCTAATACTAATACTCTACTTCTGTTACACCTCCCTATGTTTATTAAAGAATTTTTCTTGTAAAGGAAAAAATCTTTACTCCTAATCCCCTTACTCTATTCCCTCTTTTTCCTTACCTCTCACAGTTCCCCAACCCAACTCCAACTTAAGTAAATATTCTATTCTTTAACTCTTTCCCCTGCTATATAGTCATCCACTATACAGTTATATATTTCTGACTCGTTCTTGGCTCCTTATTGTTCCTGTAGAAAATATACATATCATAAGAACAGCTCGTAAAATCGTTATCATACCTTTGACATTATAAAATTCCTCACTCTTCCACAACACAGGATGGACAGAAACAATGTAGTTAGAAAAAGTAAAAGAAGCGGTGCGCACCGAGTGAGAAGTATAAATAATGAATAGTCAACATGACCACATTTACATACAGTAATGAATAGGTAACACACTCACATTTACCTCCCTTGCCAATCAAAAAAAATTTTTGTAAAACAATTTTTTAAAAATACATCTTATGAAATAGATCTTTGTTCTCTATAAATAAATTTGACATAAGTTTTCACAACACTTATATATTCAACATTTTTATTGCCATCCACAATCTTGTCTATATTTCGTTATCTCACGAGCCCATGTTCATATTCTATGAACATTTTTAATATAATTAACGCTGGTTTTTCACAGCTCCTATATCTTGCCCCCATACATCCCATGATCTGCTTCTTTGTCCCGCTTTATATATATCCCCGCTTATATGCTGCCATTCACAGTCTTCCCCCAACCTTATATCTTCATATAACGCTACTCCTATTTTACTAACAGTTCATATCTATAAGAACCTCTTCAAGCAACTTAATATTCACAAAGAGAATATTTCTCTATATTATCCCTCAGTAGTTTTATTAACTCTTTTCTGAACGAAAGGCCTTAAACAAAATTAAACTTACTTAACTAAATTTATAACCTATTCATTAACAATGTACGTTAATATACAAAACCACTCATTTAAACGAAATAAAATCAAAACAAGACGTCATTCCCCCAAATTATCCAAAGAAAAACACATTTTAAAATGACATAACATGCATTTTATCAAATCAGAATAAAACATTCTATTACTACCTATCACTATTGGTCTCTTTTATGGACCAATAGTTTGTACCCAAAATACTAGGAACACAATAATCCTATTCTAAATCAATTAATCAAATAACATTTTACAAGACCAAATCAAGCAAAAAAACATATTATATACGAGGCATTGAAACTCAGATTCAATAAAACAAATGTATTCTCGCTAGAGAGAAGGTTTTCAAAAAAAATAACTCCCTTCAAATTAACTACGTACAGTGGCCCATCCACATTGGCCTTCTATACTAATCAACGTAACACATGTTTATTCCTACAATTCATTCGATTTTTATAATCGTGAAAACACAACAACTCACTGCCCAGTATATATATCTGTTATTTACAGACCAATATTCTAACATAGAACAATATCTGTTCTCTCTACACAAAAAAATCAATACTCAACACTGACCGTACCATCATTGATTCTCTCCCCTCATAACTTTCTATCTTTTTCTAGCTTAACTCCTAACACATCATAACATCCGGAATATCATCTTAAGTAAGCACTGTAGTTCTATTCCTAATGTGGCGACTATTCCAATGTCAACTCAATGTACCAGCCATCATCTACTTATCAATTAACTTGTGGCTCGGCCTGCCAGTTATTTCCCTTGGACCAAACATCACTATAACTTCTTAATCATTACCTTTAAACACGGCATTTCTAGCACCAATAAAAAAAACCATACCTAATTTGTCCAATCTACGAAAAGTCAAGAAGTAAAAACATAAAATCAACCAGCAATTCTATAACAGAGAGAAAAAAAATATATATATATATGCCTCTCTCGAAACTACCTCTATATTAGTTATCTCACTGCTTAACTACTCCTCAATACCATTTATAAAAAGTATCCATAGAAGCCTTCTTCAAGCATTACTTTCATTTCCAAATCCTAAAACTTATAACTTGCTATCTGCAGTATTCTCTATCTATCTATCTCCTACGTTTCCACTTCTCCAATAACTCCAAGTTTCTTTGAATAAGTGCTAACTCTACCTCAATATCCTCTTCTTCGTACAACTTATTAGTTTCTTCCATACTACTAATTGATTCTGACTTTTCATCCATTTCTTCTTCTTCGTCTGTATGTCTCTCGTTAGCAGCCGCTAATCTCTTCTGTTCCATATCCCATCTAATTTGTCTATCATTATTTCTTAAGGACCTTTCTAGTAGAGGCATATCTTCACCGCTTGTTGAATAATCTCTAATTCTCCTCTGTCTTTTCACTTCTCTATCTCTTTGTTTATCCATTCTTCTTTTCGTTGCTTGTCTAGTATTCTTAAATGGAGCACCTATTTCCTCTTCCATACTATCATAATGACTTCCATTCACATTTTCTTCTTCTATTGTTTTCGGTATCGTCTGTTCTTGAGTATCTTCGTAACCTGGAGTTGCTAGTAACTGATTTTGTGCTGGATCTTTTCTTGGGGTTACTGTAGCTCCTCTGATGACTTGTTCATCTAAATATCTTGTGTCTGAATAATAATTATTATTATAATTATTATTTTCCATCTCATCCTCGTCTCTTCTTAAGTGTTCAACGTGTGCCCTTGCCACATGTCCTGTGACCTGGTTCTTGATACTATACGATACATTACCTAGTTTTTCCAAAACGTAATAACCTGGGATCCAACGAGCATCAAACTTAGAGTTTCTTCTATGCTTCTTGTAATAAACTCTATCACCTACTTTAAACTCCTGTAATTTTGTATTTACATTTTTGTACTTTTTCTGTCTTTCCCTAGCTTTAATTATATTATTCTTTAATCTTACGTGTGCTTTATGCATTTCTTGTATTATGGTCTCTTGAAAGTCTTCCCCCATATATTTCCGTCTTGGTTTTAATAGATTATCTATAGGTAGTATTGGTTCTCTCCCGTGTATTAAATAGAATGGTGAAAACCCCGTGCTCTCATTTTGATTTGTGCGAATAGCGCTAAGGGCAGGTCCTAAGAATAGATCCCAATCTTTTTCATGTTCATCAACGATCTTTGCTATAACGTCGTATAACGTCCTATGTTGACGCTCGTTTTTAGCATTTGAAGAAGGTATGAGGTCTTTATATGTTTTATATAGTCTCTTGAAAGTCTTCCCCCATATATTTCCGTCTTGGTTTTAATAGATTATCTATAGGTAGTATTGGTTCTCTCCCGTGTATTAAATAGAATGGTGAAAACCCCGTGCTCTCATTTTGATTTGTGCGAATAGCGCTAAGGGCAGGTCCTAAGAATAGATCCCAATCTTTTTCATGTTCATCAACGATCTTTGCTATAACGTCGTATAACGTCCTATGTTGACGCTCGTTTTTAGCATTTGAAGAAGGTATGAGGTCTTTATATGTTTTATATTCAAATCTTTTAATAACTTTTCGAATTTTTTATTTACAAATTCTCTACCATTATCCGTAAGTATACTTTGTGGGCAACTAAATCTTGGTACGAACTCTTGTAAAAAAATATTAATGACAGTATCTGCGCTCTTATCTGGGATTACATACACCTCCGGCCAAAGACTGTAAACGTCTACTATATGAATTAAATACACGTTTCCTGACAATGTTCTAGGGTGAGGACCCGATATATCTAAACTAATCTTTTGCATTGGGAACTGAGGAATATCTGTATCTTGTAAGGGACACTTAATTGTTTTCATATTCCTTAACCTGCATTTTTCACACGTGTCTACATATTTGCAAGCAGATTTAAACAAGTTTGGCCAATAATATTTGCTCGTAAGTGCTTTCACCAATTTATCCCGACAGAGATGTCCATTCTCATTGTGATATGCTTTTAAAACTTCATTTTCCAAATGTTTTGGAATATATTTCCTTAGCTGTTCGTTCCTTTCACACATATAGTATAACTGTCCATCCTCTTGTAAAACCAAATAATTCTTCTTATATTTGTTCTCCTCCGTTTCTCTTAATTTTTGTTTTATTTGTAAGACTTTTGGATCCAATTCTTGTTCTTCTTTCATATTAAATTGTGCTAAATGTGGGTCTTCTGCTCTATGTTCAGACTCTTGATCCGATGGTAAACTCTCAAATTCTTCTCTATTTATTATGGCAGAATCTAATATATTTACTTGCCAGTTTCGGTCGTCTATCTCTGGTTCAGCTTCATCTTCTGTGTCTCCTGATGACTATGGGTACGGGATCCTAGACAATAAATCAGCGCATGTGTTAATCCTACCAGGAATGTACTCAATTTTCGTGTTGTATCCCTGTAGATTCAATGCCCACGTCTGTATTTTCCTGTTCTGCACTGGAGCTTCTAAAAAAGACTTTAAAGGCATATGGTCAGTTCTAATAACAAAATTTGCGTTATGTAAGTAGTAATTTAGTTTCTGAAGAGCATAATGAATAGTATAAGCTTCTTTTTCAATAGTCGTCCATTTCCGTTGCGACTTGCTAAGTTTATGAGATAAGAAGTAAATTGGCCTTTCATTTTTAACCCCTGGTATTCCAGACTCTTTTCCTTCATATGGTTGAACCAAGCATGCTCCTATTGCATTGTCCGAAGCATCTGTATATAGTATTAACTGTTTGTTCAAGTCTGGATGCGTCAATAGTGGTACCACTGTTAAACTGTTTTTTAAAAACTCGAATGCTTTTTGACACTCATCATCCCACTTAAATCTAGCGTATTTGCCTGTTAAATTTGTAATAGGTTCTGCTATCTTTGAAAACGCTGGGACAAACCGCCTATAATACGCACAAGTTCCTATAAACGCACGCACTTATTTTACGTTAGTTGGAGGAGGTAACTCTTTAATAACCTTTATCTGGTCCTGGTCTGGTTTAATTCCGTCTCTATTTATAATATAACCCAAATATTTTGTTTCTGTCTTTAAAAACTGGCACTTACTAAGCTTCAATTTAACGTCATGTACTCTTAATCTATCGAATACTAATCTAATATGTTTTAAATGATCATTCACATCTCCTGTCGTAAAAATCAGAATATCATCTATATATGCTAATGCAAACTTTTGCATACCTTCTAATACTTCATTTATTAAGAGCATGTAGTGAGACGGCGCAGTTTTGACCCCAAAAGGCATTCGTAAAAATTCGTAAGAACCTGCGTGTGTACAGAATGCACTTTTCTTTTGAGCATCTGGGGACATAGGGATACACCAGAATCCTGATCTTGCGTCTAACGTCGTGAAGAATGTAGAACCATTAAGCAGCCCCAAGATATCATCAATTACTGGCAGTGGGTACGCTACATTCTTAGTGATTTTGTTCAACGCCCTGTAGTCGCAGCAGAAGCGACTCGAACCATCAGGTTTGGCTACGATGACGACCGGAGATGACCATTCTGACTTCGATCTTGTTATTATTCCTGCTTTCAACATATCTTCTATTGCCTTTTCCACAATTTCTCTATTTCTTAATGGAGTTCTATATGGTTTTAAACTAATTGGTGGATGGTCTCCCGTATCTATTTCCATTGTAACTGTTTGTGTCTTTCCCAATTCCAAATCATTAATTGCAAATACATCCTGATTTTGCTTTATAAGTTGTTCTAATACTTCCTTATTTTCTGGCGGAGCTTTTAACTGTGCCAACAATTCTTGTTCCCTTGTCATTTTGTCTAGTGAATGTATTTGGGCTGTATTTCTTCTGGATGGATGGATCAATTCATCCATTTGTACGTTCCCTCTTCTTCCGCGTCCGCGTCTGTTATTCCCTAGAAGTTTCTGAATAACTTGTTCCCGACATTTTTACTCTATCCGTTGCCAATATGTCACTAATGTTATGTTCTAGTTTGGCTATTACACATCCTCTGTATAATTTGATTTCTCTACCTGTGTTGTTGATAATCATCACTGGAAAGGTTAAGTGTTTATCCAACGCTATTATTCCATCCGGAACTTCCAAACCAGGCTCATCAATTACTTCCTCTTGCAACTCAGTGATTCTGACTGTGTTTCCTGCCACATAATATGGGTTTCTCTTCAGCTTTACTTGTATCAAATTCACCGACTGTGGTTTTAACGTCGTGGACATTTTAACTCTAACTAGTGCTGATATATGCATGTCTTCTTCCATATCTACATAGACGTCCCTGAATTTTAATTTATGAAAAGAAAAGTCTTACTCCATTTTTTATTAAAAAATCTCTTCCTATCAGCATGTTTCTATTTAAATCTTTCACTACATGAAAAAGATGTCTTACGTTGATCCCTCCTAATTTAAAATTGATCATTGTTTGTCCAATTACTTGTAAATTCTGTCCTGTAACAGAGTGAAGATTATTATGACTCTTAAATATTCTACAATTTCTCATTATGTTATATAAAAAACTTTCTTTAATTACACTAACCTGAGCTCCTGAATCAATTAATGTACGAACTCTATATTTTCCTATTTCTATTATACACGAACTATGATCTGTTGTCTTCACTGTAAACTGTTTGATTTCATCTAATTGAGAGCACTCTCTACTCGTCTTGTTATATCTGTTATTAAAATATTCTTTACATCTTGGGACCTTGTTATTTACCCTCCTACCACAGGTCCTATCTAATAGGTAGGGTGGGGTTTTCCTGCGTTCTTGTACCTGTAAAATCTCTGTGTCTATCTTCCACATTCCTATTCAACCTGCTATTGCCACTTCTACTTTGTATATTCGACTGGACACGCCTATTTCCACAACAACGAGACACATGTCCGCGTTGACCACAAAACCAACAAACTATATTTGTGTTGTTTGTTTTACCTACTGTCTCACTTGTAGGATACCTCATTTGTCTTCTTTCATCATAAGCATTTCTATTACTACCCTGCAACGTCTGTATACTTCCTCTCCTATTCCATCCGAACCTTGTTTGTCCTATTTCCATAGGCTCCTCAACTCTATCTTCTCGACTAGTTCCTATTTCTCGTCCTGTTCTCAATCTAAATCTACGTCTCAAATTTTCTTCTTGTACCGCGATATCTACCGCTTGTGATAACCTCTCAGGGTTTTCCCTCATCAGCTTAAATTTCAAACCATCGGATTTTATGCCATCTACAAAAATTCCGACTAACATCCTCTCCACCTCTTCTCCTCGTACATTCTGTCCTAAGAATGCCTCTTCAGCCAGGTTAATCAACCTATCGCTGAACAATTGTACCGTCTCTCCGTTGTTTTGTTTAGCCTGTCTCAACACCGAAAACGCATGTTGTGGATCCGTTATTTCCGCGTACTTACGTGCTAGGTCCTCTTTAAATTGTTCCCATGTCTCATCTACTCTAGCCTCTAACTTTCTTCTTATATGATCCGAAACCGGTTCTGTTGCCGCCTGATACGCAAGTCTCATTGTCTCTTCATCTGTTGCCGAGACCAAATACGCATATTTTTCTATGGAAGTTATCCATTTCTTAAACTCTCTGGCCTGTCCACTAAACTTAACAATTTCGGTTGCCATTCCCTGTTGTTTTATTACCGTATTAAGTCTACCTACCGCTGTTCCTACCCCCGTCAAAACTTGGGCCAAGGAGTCTTGTTCCGCCATGCTGAAATATTATTATACAGACCAAGCAAACAACTTCACATTTGTAACTTACTAATTTAAGAAATACAAATCACTTATACACCAAGAACAGTTCGACCAGTTAATAGGTTTACAAATTACCCTACTCTTGTTTCCCGATCCAAGCAAGACGTATTCTTCTAGGTTCGCCGTCAGGTTAAATTCAAACGCTGTATTAGTTGAAACCAATCGCGCACTTCAGGTAGTTCCTTCTTCTAAGGTAGGTCTTAAGATGCCTCAGTACAGTACTTCAACCGCTGGTTTTGACTTCGCCTCGGATGGGGTACATCAAATCGACGTCTTGAGAACGACTCACACGCAACAGAGCCCAAAAGGATTAGCGAGCGGCTCTCATTTGTAGTGGAGCCCTGAGATAGTCTGACACGTCAACAAAACATGGGCCAATCCATGAAGTAATGAGGTATTTAGCTGCTGTCTTGATTGTCTTTAACAACGTTCTTTTTTCTATCACGACTCAGTTGTTAGCGAGCTCAAAACAAAACCTATTAACGTTGTCCATAATATTTTGACTTCATGACACGAGTTGTCTGAATTTATCAGTATTCTGGAAAAACTTTGAATAAGTCTTAAAGTTTATTATTAATTTCTGCAAATTTGCTTTGAGGCGAGGCTGAACTTGATTGTGTTATTGAAAAACTCTTGCTCACCTGAAGCAACGATCAGACTGGATTGACCTTCAGCAAAACTCTTGCTCGCTCAAGACAACGGTTAAACTGGCTTGACCTTCAGCAAAACTCCTGCTCGCTCAAGACAACGATTAAACTGGCCTGACCTTCAGCAAAACTCCTGTTCGCTCGAGATAACGATTAAACTGGCCTGACCTTCAGCAAAACTCCTGTTCGCTCGAGATAACGATTAACTGACTTGACCTTCAGCAACACTCCTGACACGTCCGCTAGATGAATGGATAAGAGGAGCCGCCAGGATGGTGTTTACAGTTGATGCTCGCCGGTTTGATGACAATCGCAGGCGCTGCAACCCGTTATGGCAAGTTGGTTTTCATTCTTTTCCTGACGCCAATTAAATTTTGATAGCAAGTCTTGAAAAAGACTTACAGACAACCACCCCTGGCCGGGCTTTTGGCTGCTGTAATTCTCACATACGCGTTATTGGCCATTTTTAACTTTGCTTTTCCTTTTAACATAAGTTTATACTCGTACCGAAATTCTGTCTTTGGGTACTTGACGTAAACATCACGAGAATCTCCTCAAAAATTTTAGTTTAGTTCTATATTCACCTTGGATAGCATGTTGTGATTCCGCGACGACATTCCAGATTCGAATCCTGGTTCTAAGGCTCCATTTCAACTCTATAACAGAGTCAATTGAGTTTATTACAAAGGTTGTTTATTTCTTATAGATGACATCTGGACATGATATGGCGTCCACTCAGTTCTTGTTCTGTATCTAAACTTAAACTTGACAACAAACTACGTCACGACTTGAGCATCTCTCCTCCCATTCTCTCCCGATGCTCAATCGTGCCATAGCCTTTTCCCACCTAATACTAATACTCTACTTCTGTTACACTTCCACTGGATCAGTAGAAGCTGCATCTCCTTCAGAACTTGCAGAAATCGAGCTCCTACGACCAGTTTTTGCAAACAGATCTCGCAGAAAAGGCTGCAGAGTTAAGATAAACACAGAATATGCTTCTAGTTGATCAGAAGGAGCTAAAATTCCTAGAGAACTAGAAGAAACAGATGTGTGAGACTAGATAGGATCAAACTCCAAAAGAACTTCCAAAAACAAGTCTAACACGATGAGTTTCTCAAACTAATCAGGCGGAAATGGCTATAGAGGAAGGCGTTAAGGTACAAACAGAAGATAATGATATGGGATCTGCACCATTTCAAATTACAACAGAACTTGCAGAAACAAGTCTAACACGATGAGTCTCGCAAACTTTTCAGGCAGCATTGGCTATAGAAGAAGCAGTTAAGGTACAGACAGAAGACGATGATACGGATTCTGCACCATTTCAACCTCTAAAAGAACTTGCAGAAATAAGTTGAGTCACCAGGCAGAATAGTCTCTAGTAGAATCAGTTGAGGCACATGAGAAGATGCTGATACAGGATCAACACGAGCTGAAACGGAGAAAGAACCTGCAGAAACAAGTTTATCATGGTCAAATTTAGCTCTAGGAGAATCAGTTGAGGCACAAACAGAAGATGCTTCCACTGGATCAGTAGAAGCTGCACCTCCTTCAGAACTTGCAGAAATCGAGCTCCTACGACCAGTTTTTGCAAACAGATCTCGCAGAAAAGGCTGCAGAGTTAAGATAAACACAGAATATGCTTCTAGTTGATCAGAAGGAGCTAAAATTCCTAGAGAACTAGAAGAAACAGATGTGTGAGACTAGATAGGATCAAACTCCAAAAGAACTTCCAAAAACAAGTCTAACACGATGAGTTTCTCAAACTAATCAGGCGGAAATGGCTATAGAGGAAGGCGTGATGAACGAACATCCATGTGAGGTGTTAAATCATCATCACCCGGTCGCATCCTAATATCACTCCTCAGATGTGAAGTTTCAGTACCATTCTTGCACACCCCGTTTTTTCCCGTGCTTGGAGAGGGGAAATAGAGCTATGTAGCGAAGTGCCTGTGCACATGTTGATGTGATAACGGGACGGTAGAAAGGTTTTTCCGATAGATACAGAACATTTTAGGGTTCAGACGACCTGCGTTAAAACTCTGTCATCAAGGTAATCCACAAACAAACAAGCAAGCCAGGAGCCTACCAACAATATCAGACTATAAGACAACAGGCTAAGAAACAACGGACAGTACTTATTTCGCTCTGTAGTCGTGTAGTTGAAATAAGGAAATACTAACCACTTCACAGATCAATAAATAGACCTGAGAAATTACTATTTATTTCTTTAATTTACTTGAGAAAATATTTCTTCATTTCATCATGCACTAATGAAAGAACGCAATTTTCTTTAATCGCGGTCGAAACGAGAACATACTATTTTCATTTCACACGTCGTTAAGTTGATCTGGGTGAATACGACTTGGTTTCTTAATAATTTACTTGACTTGAGAAAACACTGTTTACTTCAGTAACGAGTAAAAGTTTAATAAATCTACATTACTGCGCTCCGGACATTCCCACTAGTGCTCCGTCACCCGGACATTGAATAGTTCCCAATCTGATGGTACTACTGACAGTCTGAGTTAACATCCGTCTCTCTCTCTCTCTCTCTCTCTCTATCTCTGTGTGTGTGTGTGTGTGTGTGTCTCTCTCTCTCTCTCTCTCTGTGTGTCTCTATCTCTCTGTCTCTGTCTCTGTCTCTGTCTCTGTCTCTGTCTCTCTCTCTCTCTCTCTCTCTCTCTCTCTCTCTCTCTCTCTCTCTCTCTCTCTCTCTCTCTCTCTCTCGCTATATAATGCGTTGCGTGTCTTCCAAATCCTACACTCATTCCTCGATGATAAGGTGTGGATTCTATGTTTTGCTGTACTCTCCGCTCCGTCCAAGAAAGCCGTTCCCACACCAGCCTCATCGTAAAGTAGCTCGCCGCACAAAAGGTGCGACAGAAACCAGTCTATTAGCCGGTTAATTTCCTCGCATACCCGCATGACCTGAGCAGAAATTCCATGCCATGCTCATGACTTTCTCTTGAAAGAGCGATGCAAAACACTCCACACCGAACATACAAGTTTATACATTACGAAGTATGCTTTTCGAGTCCGTTGCAAACACATGTCCGGCTGTACTTCTATCCAGCTATCGGACAACCACAGTTACAGCCTCCATCTCACTTCTCATGCTGGAAGTCGTGGCATCATACGCCAGACTCTCCTCTTTTACTCGGTGTTCATTGAACTATGCAGTGCAGCCACATCCATCCCGTTTACGTCTCACCACTGACCCATCAGTGTATAGGATCACATCGTGTGGGCGTAAGTTGCCACTTATCAGCTATTCCATCGGCATGTCTGTCTTAACCGTGTCCACTTTCAGCATCCTCTGTCTAACGTAATTATCACTCTATGTAAGGCTCACTTGTTGGGCTGCACCACGGCCCATTCTTCTTCTTGCACTGTCCAACACATTTCACAAGCACGTCTCATCGTATCTTCAGTCTGTGCCTCCCAAGAACTGCGCAGCTTCAACCGGCGTCCCTTGGTGTCACCTAGAGTCGTATGTAGAGAAAGCTATGTACTAGGGTACATGTTTGCCTGGAGTACCCTGTGCCTTTTATATATAGATAGCAAAGCAAGTATATTCTGCGTGCACACAATGGGCCTTTTACACGCCAAAATGTCTCTCACGGCCTCATTGTGCGTACATTTCAGCTTTTCCAGCTGGCTAGCTCATTAACAGTTTAGTTAAAGTGAAATAATACTACCAGGTTCTTTAATTCTTAGTATATCGCACACCACTTGAAGTGGCAAACAATACCCCACTTTTACGTAGATCCGCTCAGAGTATCTCCAAGAGCTGAGGTTCTGCCAACCACGATGAAGTAACATCTTTGGCTTGTGTTCCAGTCCACATTTGATAATGTGTGTTGATAAGTGGTGGTATTTTCATTTATAAGTTCATCTAAAACATTGAACTTCAAATTATAATCACCAAACATGCCCTAAGGTTTGACAACTGCGGTGGCTAGCTCGCTTGCCTTCCGGTCTGATGCTCTTGTGCTCGAAACACCATCGAGACGGATTTATACAATGTTCCTGTGCTGCCACGACGAGCCAGTCTAAAAATAGGAACCAAAAAATGTCTCAAAAAGAATATTAATGAATAACCAGAAAATGAGTTGATTGTGAGCTTTACTAGAACACGATTACAAGTAATAAAATGGTCATTGCGGCTAAAGCCTTCATCAGTACAGAATAATCAAACACAAACCGACACAACTGCATGAAAAACACTACATGCAAATATAAATATAACATTTACTTGTGTGTATCCTTGTTGTTGTGGCTGGATACGTCTTTCTAACGATCAGCGTGTATAACCTACATGCGGAAAAGGAAAAGGAAAGGCGGTTGGCGTGATATTTACTGCATCACCCATGAAGTATCGAAAGCCCTAGAAAAAATATGGGTCCTAACACCTTATACCCAATACCACCATAGTTTGCCAAAAAGTCGTTTTCTCAAGAGTCGTTTTTTCTTCTTTACTTAAATTAAGAGTGAATAATACCGTAGACTTGTGAAATACTATGTATTTCATGAACCATTAAGATGTACTAAAAGAATACCACTTATAGGCCTTGGGGGGGGGGGGGGATATGCCACGTGAATCATTAATATTTACACCACCCTTGTACACTGTGCACGCCCGATTTGTTTAGCTTTCCGCTCCCTCTCTATCAGTGCCTCATCTTTCCGTCCACTTATTCTCTCTCCATTTATGCCCGCCTGTCTTTCCATCTGTATATATTATGTACATCTCGTTCTAAACATAAGAGGTCTGATTTGCTTTTTCAAACTTAGTGGTTAATTTCCTCCCTTTCCGCCAGGTATCCGCCCCGAGACGTGGAGCGCACTGATGTCTTAGCTTTGATGTGCGGTCAGATTGAGCCAGCAGCGCAGATCATGATTTTCATCAATATCTCTTCGGCCGTCCTAGAGTTCTCTTCCTTTTGAATGTGCTTTTCTTCTTCCGTGTGAATGATGTTAACGTCAACTGAGAGTAGACTCCAGAAGTGGTTACTGTAATGCTTGAATTGTGCGGTTTGTAACGTCGACGCAGTATCTTTGTGACTATCAGATTCTTACGTAGTTCTGTGTCGTTTGTCTCTCTCTTTCTCTGTATGCATCTAAGTTTCTAATATCTCTATATCTATGGTGCATTTCTCTCTCTCTCTCTCTCTCTCTCTCTCTCTCTCTCTCTCTCTCTCTCTCTCTCTCTCTCTCTCTCTCTCTCTCTCTCTCTCTCTCTCTCTCTCTCTCTCTCCCCCCCATCTGTCTCATTTCTCAATATCTCTGTTTCTTATATCTGTCTACCGCTCTATTTTATCTCCCTGTCTCTGTTCCTTATATCTCCGTTTATTTGTTGTTGTTTTTTTGCGCTCGCTCGCTTTGAACTCAAGCGTAGTCCATACACACAACTTCTAGTAGTGCTGGACTGAATTTTGCATATGGATTAGCTTCCCATATTAACAGTGTCCCTCGCCCTCAGGTGAAGCCACTCCTACTTCAGAGGTACTTGTAATTTCTGTCCCCAGATTAAGGACGATGGGTCTACATTTTAGTCCAACTATCCGGTGTAGGAGTTCAACCCTTTACCTCAGCATCAGCACACCGAATATTTAAGAACACGCGTTCTTATCCATTCGGCCATGCCGACCTCCAGTATCTGTTTCTTATATCTCTGTCTCTGTTTCTTATTTCTCTGTTCCTTATTTCTCTGTAAATGTTACTTATTTCTGTCTCTGTTTCTGATATCACGTTGTCTTTCAGTGTGCTATTTCTCTGTGTATAAACTGTCATTTACTGCCAATATAGTACCTTGCGGCGTATGGCAGAGGGGTCTTTGAGCCTGAGGAATTAAGGCCGCCTGGCTAGTGCAGTCGCCGCGAACTGTGCGGGTTAGGATTTTCTTTTTGCGTCCGACAGAAAAAAATCCGACACCTTACCGAGGGATCAAACCCGGGCCTCCCGAATGAGAGTCCGGCGTTCTAGCCTCTCGGCCAGCCGCTCCTCTGTGTATCTGCTTCCTATATAGCTTTCTATCCCCAACAGTGCATACACCCTAACCAACTCACGCTAAACCCTCTTTTATGTTGCCATATTCTGCAGCTCTGTCCTCGCTTTCCCAATATTATTATTATTATTTTTTTTTACATATCCTTTACAGGACATCGCTGTCAACACTAGCATCTTTCAGCTGTATGTTGATTTCTTGGCAAGATTACGCTCAGTAGTTTGCCATTGCTTTCTGAGCGGCCGGCTCACATACCCCGTAAGTTACCGATGCGATTCGAACCACTGCTTATTCTCACCGTCATCACGTTACCTACGAGAGTATACGAGATTACGGAGAAAAGTCGCTAACCTCTAAGCCACGAAGCCGGCCAATATTATTTACCTGTTTCTATTTCTCAACATCGCCTGGTTTAGATCTCCCTGTATTTCTTTTGCCTGTAGAATCCAGAACACGCTTTCTCTTATACTACTAACAGTTCTTTCCAGTGTTTGTTCATTCCATCTGCGGTGTCTTCTCCTCATTTCTTATTTCGATGTATTTAGTTCTTTCCGCAAGCTACACGTTATCTGTTCTGTTCTGCCGTTTTAGTCGGTCTGTTCTTCGAAGGTGTCAGTTAACGAATCGTCATGTTCGTCATTGCCAAGACGATAGGCGTGGGGGATCTTAGTTTGTCATCTCACACGATGGATACTTTTAGATTAGTAGTAATTGGTTTAGTTGTCCTCCATATTTGTTATCCACACAACAGTCTTGATTTAACCTTATAGTTACATATTCTAAGCGTGATAATACATTTAATGTCCTTTTGAAAGGTCCTCTCCCCCGATGTGTCTCCACCTTGCCGTGGTGGGGGAGCTTGAGTGTCCCGTTGACCCCATGTGCTTGCCGATGGGTGAAAACTACATATCGGACAGCGTATGGGATAGGGACCAGACTAAGAGAGACACAACCTGCTGCTCTGCAGGAGACTGAAGATAGCAGTCAAAAGTTTAAATCAGGCGCATGAAGGCAGTTCTTGTTTCGGACAATACTCTAAGGCTCTCTGTCGAGGGTTTAGGCTGAACGCCTCTAAGCCACAGACCCCCGAACCTGAGAGTCGGGCCGATATCCACCTACCGAAAAATTGGAATCGAGATACTGAGCAAGCTACATGCCCAGTTCTGACACTTGTTTGAAGGCTCTCAGCTGAGGGATATGTTGGATTCCCGGATGAGATGGCCTGGCCGTTTCTCACTGACTGCTGCACGAAGGTAAGGTGCTGAGCCGGCAGCACATGTAGCCTACCTCGTGAGCGAGTACAAAAAGTCAGTAAAATGCCCCAGTCGAAGGAAATGGTTACGAAAACTGTCTGTATCTAACTCATAGAGAGTGTAGATAAAAGTGGAGAAACGTCTCAATAACGCGAAATGGAACGCACGGCGAGCGAAACTAATGCGTGGTCCAAAGTCAAAAGCAAAAGCTTACCAAGTGGATGTCGCCCGCAGTCTGACCGCCCCTGGAGCTCACTTGAGCGACCAGTGGCAAGCGAGATGCCCAATACATGGAAGTGAGGAACTAAAGCAGCCATGAGCAGGACGTGGCAACTCCTCGGGTGAGCCCAGTCTCGGAGCAATATGTGCCGGCTCTGCAATTATGGAAGCCTCCTTGGATAGCGAGGGACTGCCCATTGTCTGCCCCTGCCTTCCCTTGAGGGCCGACCGCGATGTCGTTGGTCGTTCTATCTTGACCAGCTGAGATGTGGGCGACATCACAACAGTCTAACGTGCCTCGAAATCAGAGGAAGGTTAACCTCATTAAAAAATGCCCGCCGGAAGTCGGAAGTGTCGTCCTACGGGTGGCAAACTAAAAATTGACACTACGCAATTACGTCCGAGTGAAATGTCTCGTCCGAATGTCTCTCGTGCTAGGAACAGCTCTGACTACCTAGTTTCCGAATGCCGCTCTTGTTCGGAACAGCTCTGACTAGGTAGTTTTCCGAATGTCCGCCGTGCCTGGAACAGCTCTGATGGGTACAGGGACAAGCACATGTCCGAAAACTCGCTTAGTGGAAACCAACCGCAGAGCTGACTGGTTTGGGCAGGAACGGCCCAGGGCGAGCGAAATGCCCAATATATTGAAGTGAGGAATTAAAACAGCCATGAGCAGGACGTGACGATTCCCTCGGTAAACCCAGCACCAGAGCGTTATGTGCCGGCTCTGCAATTATGGAAGCCACCCAGGATGGCGGAAAATGCTATGGACTGTCCCTGCCTTCACTTGAGGGATGACCGTGTAGTCTTCGACTGTTCCAACTTGACCAGCTGAGATGTGGACGGTACCACAAAAGTGAGAGTCTCCCAGGATTGCTAACCTGGTCAAAAATGCACGCTAAAAGTCGGATGTGTTGGCCTGAGGGTTTCGACCCGTGGGTGCCTAACCAGACACACCGCAATCACATCTGAAAAAATCACTCCGGATGAACGCAAAGAAGAAGATAGGATCAAACTCCAAAAGAACTTCCAACAACAAGTCTAACACGATGAGTTTCTCAAACTAATCAGGCGGAAATGGCTATAGAGGAAGGCGTTAAGATACAAACAGAAGATGGATGATATGGGATCTGCACCATTTCAAATTACAAAAGAACTTGCAGAAACAAGTCTAACACGATGAGTCTCGCAAACTTTTCAGGCAGCATTGGCTATAGAAGAAGCAGTTAAGGTACAGACAGAAGACGATGATACGGATTCTGCACCAGTTCAACCTCTAAAAGAACTTGCAGAAATAAGTCAAATACGTTGAGTCACCAGGCAGAATAGTTTCTAGTAGAATCAGTTGAGGCACAAGTGAATATGATACAGGATCAACACGAGCTGAAACAAGAATGTACCTTCAGAAACAAGTTTATCTTGGTCAAATTTAGCTATAGGAAATCAGTTGAGGCACAAACAGAAGATGCTTCCACTGGATCAGTAGAAGCTGCACCTGCTTTAGAACTTGCAAAAATCAGTTCAACGTCTGAAAGAACTTGCAGAAATAAGTCAAATACGTTGAGTCACCAGGCAGAATAGTTTCTAGTAGAATCAATTGAGGCACAAAAGAAAATGCTGATACAGGATCAACACGAGCTGAAACGAAGAATGTACCTTCAGAAACAAGTTTATCATGGTCAAATTTAGCTATAGGAAATCAGTTGAGGCACAAACAGAAGATGCTTCCACTGGATCAGTAGAAGCTGCACCTCCTTTAGAACTTGCAGAAATCGAGCTCCTACGACCAGTTTTTGCAAACGGATCTCGCAGAAAAGACCTGGAGAGTTGAGATAAACACAGAATATGCTTTTAGTTGATCAGAACGAGCTAAAATTCCTAGAGAACTAGAAGAAACAGATGTGTGAGACTAGATAGGATCAAACTCCAAAAGAACTTCCAAAAACAAGTCTAACACGATGAGTTTCTCAAACTAATCAGGCGGAAATGGCTATAGAGGAAGGCGTTAAGATACAAACAGAAGATGGATGATATGGGATCTGCACCATTTCAAACTACAAAAGAACTTGCAGAAACAAGTCTAACACGATGAGTCTCGCAAACTTTTCAGGCAGAATTGGCTATAGAAGAAGCAGTTAAGGTACAGACAGAAGACGATGATACGGATTCTGCACCAGTTCAACCTCTAAAAGAACTTGCAGAAATAAGTTGAGTCACCAGGCAGAATAGTCTCTAGTAGAATCAGTTGAGGCACATGAGAAGATGCTGATACAGGATCAACACGAGCTGAAACGGAGAAAGAACCTGCAGAAACAAGTTTATCATGGTCAAATTTAGCTCTAGGAGAATCAGTTGAGGCACAAACAGAAGATGCTTCCACTGGATCAGTAGAAGCTGCACCTCCTTCAGAACTTGCAGAAATCGAGCTCCTACGACCAGTTTTTGCAAACAGATCTCGCAGAAAAGGCTGCAGAGTTAAGATAAACACAGAATATGCTTCTAGTTGATCAGAACGAGCTAAAATTCCTAGAGAACTAGAAGAAACAGATGTGTGAGACTAGATAGGATCAAACTCCAAAAGAACTTCCAAAAACAAGTCTAACACGATGAGTTTCTCAAACTAATCAGGCGGAAATGGCTATAGAGGAAGGCGTTAAGATACAAACAGAAGATGGATGATATGGGATCTGCACCATTTCAAACTACAAAAGAACTTGCAGAAACAAGTCTAACACGATGAGTCTCGCAAACTTTTCAGGCAGAATTGGCTATAGAAGAAGCAGTTAAGGTACAGACAGAAGACGATGATACGGATTCTGCACCAGTTCAACCTCTAAAAGAACTTGCAGAAATAAGTTGAGTCACCAGGCAGAATAGTCTCTAGTAGAATCAGTTGAGGCACATGAGAAGATGCTGATACAGGATCAACACGAGCTGAAACGGAGAAAGAACCTGCAGAAACAAGTTTATCATGGTCAAATTTAGCTCTAGGAGAATCAGTTGAGGCACAAACAGAAGATGCTTCCACTGGATCAGTAGAAGCTGCACCTCCTTCAGAACTTGCAGAAATCGAGCTCCTACGACCAGTTTTTGCAAACAGATCTCGCAGAAAAGGCTGCAGAGTTAAGATAAACACAGAATATGCTTCTAGTTGATCAGAACGAGCTAAAATTCCTAGAGAACTAGAAGAAACAGATGTGTGAGACTAGATAGGATCAAACTCCAAAAGAACTTCCAAAAACAAGTCTAACACGATGAGTTTCTCAAACTAATCAGGCGGAAATGGCTATAGAGGAAGGCGTTAAGATACAAACAGAAGATGGATGATATGGGATCTGCACCATTTCAAACTACAAAAGAACTTGCAGAAACAAGTCTAACACGATGAGTCTCGCAAACTTTTCAGGCAGAATTGGCTATAGAAGAAGCAGTTAAGGTACAGACAGAAGACGATGATACGGATTCTGCACCAGTTCAACCTCTAAAAGAACTTGCAGAAATAAGTTGAGTCACCAGGCAGAATAGTCTCTAGTAGAATCAGTTGAGGCACATGAGAAGATGCTGATACAGGATCAACACGAGCTGAAACGGAGAAAGAACCTGCAGAAACAAGTTTATCATGGTCAAATTTAGCTCTAGGAGAATCAGTTGAGGCACAAACAGAAGATGCTTCCACTGGATCAGTAGAAGCTGCACCTCCTTCAGAACTTGCAGAAATCGAGCTCCTACGACCAGTTTTTGCAAACAGATCTCGCAGAAAAGGCTGCAGAGTTAAGATAAACACAGAATATGCTTCTAGTTGATCAGAACGAGCTAAAATTCCTAGAGAACTAGAAGAAACAGATGTGTGAGACTAGATAGGATCAAACTCCAAAAGAACTTCCAAAAACAAGTCTAACACGATGAGTTTCTCAAACTAATCAGGCGGAAATGGCTATAGAGGAAGGCGTTAAGATACAAACAGAAGATGGATGATATGGGATCTGCACCATTTCAAACTACAAAAGAACTTGCAGAAACAAGTCTAACACGATGAGTCTCGCAAACTTTTCAGGCAGAATTGGCTATAGAAGAAGCAGTTAAGGTACAGACAGAAGACGATGATACGGATTCTGCACCAGTTCAACCTCTAAAAGAACTTGCAGAAATAAGTTGAGTCACCAGGCAGAATAGTCTCTAGTAGAATCAGTTGAGGCACATGAGAAGATGCTGATACAGGATCAACACGAGCTGAAACGGAGAAAGAACCTGCAGAAACAAGTTTATCATGGTCAAATTTAGCTCTAGGAGAATCAGTTGAGGCACAAACAGAAGATGCTTCCACTGGATCAGTAGAAGCTGCACCTCCTTCAGAACTTGCAGAAATCGAGCTCCTACGACCAGTTTTTGCAAACAGATCTCGCAGAAAAGGCTGCAGAGTTAAGATAAACACAGAATATGCTTCTAGTTGATCAGAACGAGCTAAAATTCCTAGAGAACTAGAAGAAACAGATGTGTGAGACTAGATAGGATCAAACTCCAAAAGAACTTCCAAAAACAAGTCTAACACGATGAGTTTCTCAAACTAATCAGGCGGAAATGGCTATAGAGGAAGGCGTTAAGATACAAACAGAAGATGGATGATATGGGATCTGCACCATTTCAAACTACAAAAGAACTTGCAGAAACAAGTCTAACACGATGAGTCTCGCAAACTTTTCAGGCAGAATTGGCTATAGAAGAAGCAGTTAAGGTACAGACAGAAGACGATGATACGGATTCTGCACCAGTTCAACCTCTAAAAGAACTTGCAGAAATAAGTTGAGTCACCAGGCAGAATAGTCTCTAGTAGAATCAGTTGAGGCACATGAGAAGATGCTGATACAGGATCAACACGAGCTGAAACGGAGAAAGAACCTGCAGAAACAAGTTTATCATGGTCAAATTTAGCTCTAGGAGAATCAGTTGAGGCACAAACAGAAGATGCTTCCACTGGATCAGTAGAAGCTGCACCTCCTTCAGAACTTGCAGAAATCGAGCTCCTACGACCAGTTTTTGCAAACAGATCTCGCAGAAAAGGCTGCAGAGTTAAGATAAACACAGAATATGCTTCTAGTTGATCAGAACGAGCTAAAATTCCTAGAGAACTAGAAGAAACAGATGTGTGAGACTAGATAGGATCAAACTCCAAAAGAACTTCCAAAAACAAGTCTAACACGATGAGTTTCTCAAACTAATCAGGCGGAAATGGCTATAGAGGAAGGCGTTAAGATACAAACAGAAGATGGATGATATGGGATCTGCACCATTTCAAACTACAAAAGAACTTGCAGAAACAAGTCTAACACGATGAGTCTCGCAAACTTTTCAGGCAGAATTGGCTATAGAAGAAGCAGTTAAGGTACAGACAGAAGACGATGATACGGATTCTGCACCAGTTCAACCTCTAAAAGAACTTGCAGAAATAAGTTGAGTCACCAGGCAGAATAGTCTCTAGTAGAATCAGTTGAGGCACATGAGAAGATGCTGATACAGGATCAACACGAGCTGAAACGGAGAAAGAACCTGCAGAAACAAGTTTATCATGGTCAAATTTAGCTCTAGGAGAATCAGTTGAGGCACAAACAGAAGATGCTTCCACTGGATCAGTAGAAGCTGCACCTCCTTCAGAACTTGCAGAAATCGAGCTCCTACGACCAGTTTTTGCAAACAGATCTCGCAGAAAAGGCTGCAGAGTTAAGATAAACACAGAATATGCTTCTAGTTGATCAGAACGAGCTAAAATTCCTAGAGAACTAGAAGAAACAGATGTGTGAGACTAGATAGGATCAAACTCCAAAAGAACTTCCAAAAACAAGTCTAACACGATGAGTTTCTCAAACTAATCAGGCGGAAATGGCTATAGAGGAAGGCGTTAAGATACAAACAGAAGATGGATGATATGGGATCTGCACCATTTCAAACTACAAAAGAACTTGCAGAAACAAGTCTAACACGATGAGTCTCGCAAACTTTTCAGGCAGAATTGGCTATAGAAGAAGCAGTTAAGGTACAGACAGAAGACGATGATACGGATTCTGCACCAGTTCAACCTCTAAAAGAACTTGCAGAAATAAGTTGAGTCACCAGGCAGAATAGTCTCTAGTAGAATCAGTTGAGGCACATGAGAAGATGCTGATACAGGATCAACACGAGCTGAAACGGAGAAAGAACCTGCAGAAACAAGTTTATCATGGTCAAATTTAGCTCTAGGAGAATCAGTTGAGGCACAAACAGAAGATGCTTCCACTGGATCAGTAGAAGCTGCACCTCCTTCAGAACTTGCAGAAATCGAGCTCCTACGACCAGTTTTTGCAAACAGATCTCGCAGAAAAGGCTGCAGAGTTAAGATAAACACAGAATATGCTTCTAGTTGATCAGAACGAGCTAAAATTCCTAGAGAACTAGAAGAAACAGATGTGTGAGACTAGATAGGATCAAACTCCAAAAGAACTTCCAAAAACAAGTCTAACACGATGAGTTTCTCAAACTAATCAGGCGGAAATGGCTATAGAGGAAGGCGTTAAGATACAAACAGAAGATGGATGATATGGGATCTGCACCATTTCAAACTACAAAAGAACTTGCAGAAACAAGTCTAACACGATGAGTCTCGCAAACTTTTCAGGCAGAATTGGCTATAGAAGAAGCAGTTAAGGTACAGACAGAAGACGATGATACGGATTCTGCACCAGTTCAACCTCTAAAAGAACTTGCAGAAATAAGTTGAGTCACCAGGCAGAATAGTCTCTAGTAGAATCAGTTGAGGCACATGAGAAGATGCTGATACAGGATCAACACGAGCTGAAACGGAGAAAGAACCTGCAGAAACAAGTTTATCATGGTCAAATTTAGCTCTAGGAGAATCAGTTGAGGCACAAACAGAAGATGCTTCCACTGGATCAGTAGAAGCTGCACCTCCTTCAGAACTTGCAGAAATCGAGCTCCTACGACCAGTTTTTGCAAACAGATCTCGCAGAAAAGGCTGCAGAGTTAAGATAAACACAGAATATGCTTCTAGTTGATCAGAACGAGCTAAAATTCCTAGAGAACTAGAAGAAACAGATGTGTGAGACTAGATAGGATCAAACTCCAAAAGAACTTCCAAAAACAAGTCTAACACGATGAGTTTCTCAAACTAATCAGGCGGAAATGGCTATAGAGGAAGGCGTTAAGATACAAACAGAAGATGGATGATATGGGATCTGCACCATTTCAAACTACAAAAGAACTTGCAGAAACAAGTCTAACACGATGAGTCTCGCAAACTTTTCAGGCAGAATTGGCTATAGAAGAAGCAGTTAAGGTACAGACAGAAGACGATGATACGGATTCTGCACCATTTCAACCTCTAAAAGAACTTGCAGAAATAAGTTGAGTCACCAGGCAGAATAGTCTCTAGTAGAATCAGTTGAGGCACATGAGAAGATGCTGATACAGGATCAACACGAGCTGAAACGGAGAAAGAACCTGCAGAAACAAGTTTATCATGGTCAAATTTAGCTCTAGGAGAATCAGTTGAGGCACAAACAGAAGATGCTTCCACTGGATCAGTAGAAGCTGCACCTCCTTCAGAACTTGCAGAAATCGAGCTCCTACGACCAGTTTTTGCAAACAGATCTCGCAGAAAAGGCTGCAGAGTTAAGATAAACACAGAATATGCTTCTAGTTGATCAGAACGAGCTAAAATTCCTAGAGAACTAGAAGAAACAGATGTGTGAGACTAGATAGGATCAAACTCCAAAAGAACTTCCAAAAACAAGTCTAACACGATGAGTTTCTCAAACTAATCAGGCGGAAATGGCTATAGAGGAAGGCGTTAAGATACAAACAGAAGATGGATGATATGGGATCTGCACCATTTCAAACTACAAAAGAACTTGCAGAAACAAGTCTAACACGATGAGTCTCGCAAACTTTTCAGGCAGAATTGGCTATAGAAGAAGCAGTTAAGGTACAGACAGAAGACGATGATACGGATTCTGCACCAGTTCAACCTCTAAAAGAACTTGCAGAAATAAGTTGAGTCACCAGGCAGAATAGTCTCTAGTAGAATCAGTTGAGGCACATGAGAAGATGCTGATACAGGATCAACACGAGCTGAAACGGAGAAAGAACCTGCAGAAACAAGTTTATCATGGTCAAATTTAGCTCTAGGAGAATCAGTTGAGGCACAAACAGAAGATGCTTCCACTGGATCAGTAGAAGCTGCACCTCCTTCAGAACTTGCAGAAATCGAGCTCCTACGACCAGTTTTTGCAAACAGATCTCGCAGAAAAGGCTGCAGAGTTAAGATAAACACAGAATATGCTTCTAGTTGATCAGAACGAGCTAAAATTCCTAGAGAACTAGAAGAAACAGATGTGTGAGACTAGATAGGATCAAACTCCAAAAGAACTTCCAAAAACAAGTCTAACACGATGAGTTTCTCAAACTAATCAGGCGGAAATGGCTATAGAGGAAGGCGTTAAGATACAAACAGAAGATGGATGATATGGGATCTGCACCATTTCAAACTACAAAAGAACTTGCAGAAACAAGTCTAACACGATGAGTCTCGCAAACTTTTCAGGCAGAATTGGCTATAGAAGAAGCAGTTAAGGTACAGACAGAAGACGATGATACGGATTCTGCACCATTTCAACCTCTAAAAGAACTTGCAGAAATAAGTTGAGTCACCAGGCAGAATAGTCTCTAGTAGAATCAGTTGAGGCACATGAGAAGATGCTGATACAGGATCAACACGAGCTGAAACGGAGAAAGAACCTGCAGAAACAAGTTTATCATGGTCAAATTTAGCTCTAGGAGAATCAGTTGAGGCACAAACAGAAGATGCTTCCACTGGATCAGTAGAAGCTGCACCTCCTTCAGAACTTGCAGAAATCGAGCTCCTACGACCAGTTTTTGCAAACAGATCTCGCAGAAAAGGCTGCAGAGTTAAGATAAACACAGAATATGCTTCTAGTTGATCAGAACGAGCTAAAATTCCTAGAGAACTAGAAGAAACAGATGTGTGAGACTAGATAGGATCAAACTCCAAAAGAACTTCCAAAAACAAGTCTAACACGATGAGTTTCTCAAACTAATCAGGCGGAAATGGCTATAGAGGAAGGCGTTAAGATACAAACAGAAGATGGATGATATGGGATCTGCACCATTTCAAACTACAAAAGAACTTGCAGAAACAAGTCTAACACGATGAGTCTCGCAAACTTTTCAGGCAGAATTGGCTATAGAAGAAGCAGTTAAGGTACAGACAGAAGACGATGATACGGATTCTGCACCAGTTCAACCTCTAAAAGAACTTGCAGAAATAAGTTGAGTCACCAGGCAGAATAGTCTCTAGTAGAATCAGTTGAGGCACATGAGAAGATGCTGATACAGGATCAACACGAGCTGAAACGGAGAAAGAACCTGCAGAAACAAGTTTATCATGGTCAAATTTAGCTCTAGGAGAATCAGTTGAGGCACAAACAGAAGATGCTTCCACTGGATCAGTAGAAGCTGCACCTCCTTCAGAACTTGCAGAAATCGAGCTCCTACGACCAGTTTTTGCAAACAGATCTCGCAGAAAAGGCTGCAGAGTTAAGATAAACACAGAATATGCTTCTAGTTGATCAGAACGAGCTAAAATTCCTAGAGAACTAGAAGAAACAGATGTGTGACGCAGACTACTAGATAGGATCAAACTCCAAAAGAACTTCCAAAAACAAGTCTAACACGATGAGTTTCTCAAACTAATCAGGCGGAAATGGCTATAGAGGAAGGCGTTAAGATACAAACAGAAGATGGATGATATGGGATCTGCACCATTTCAAACTACAAAAGAACTTGCAGAAACAAGTCTAACACGATGAGTCTCGCAAACTTTTCAGGCAGAATTGGCTATAGAAGAAGCAGTTAAGGTACAGACAGAAGACGATGATACGGATTCTGCACCAGTTCAACCTCTAAAAGAACTTGCAGAAATAAGTTGAGTCACCAGGCAGAATAGTCTCTAGTAGAATCAGTTGAGGCACATGAGAAGATGCTGATACAGGATCAACACGAGCTGAAACGGAGAAAGAACCTGCAGAAACAAGTTTATCATGGTCAAATTTAGCTCTAGGAGAATCAGTTGAGGCACAAACAGAAGATGCTTCCACTGGATCAGTAGAAGCTGCACCTCCTTCAGAACTTGCAGAAATCGAGCTCCTACGACCAGTTTTTGCAAACAGATCTCGCAGAAAAGGCTGCAGAGTTAAGATAAACACAGAATATGCTTCTAGTTGATCAGAACGAGCTAAAATTCCTAGAGTAACTAGAAGAAACAGATGTGTGAGACTACTAGATAGGATCAAACTCCAAAAGAACTTCCAAAAACAAGTCTAACACGATGAGTTTCTCAAACTAATCAGGCGGAAATGGCTATAGAGGAAGGCGTTAAGATACAAACAGAAGATGGATGATATGGGATCTGCACCATTTCAAACTACAAAAGAACTTGCAGAAACAAGTCTAACACGATGAGTCTCGCAAACTTTTCAGGCAGAATTGGCTATAGAAGAAGCAGTTAAGGTACAGACAGAAGACGATGATACGGATTCTGCACCATTTCAACCTCTAAAAGAACTTGCAGAAATAAGTTGAGTCACCAGGCAGAATAGTCTCTAGTAGAATCAGTTGAGGCACATGAGAAGATGCTGATACAGGATCAACACGAGCTGAAACGGAGAAAGAACCTGCAGAAACAAGTTTATCATGGTCAAATTTAGCTCTAGGAGAATCAGTTGAGGCACAAACAGAAGATGCTTCCACTGGATCAGTAGAAGCTGCACCTCCTTCAGAACTTGCAGAAATCGAGCTCCTACGACCAGTTTTTGCAAACAGATCTCGCAGAAAAGGCTGCAGAGTTAAGATAAACACAGAATATGCTTCTAGTTGATCAGAACGAGCTAAAATTCCTAGAGAACTAGAAGAAACAGATGTGTGAGACTAGATAGGATCAAACTCCAAAAGAACTTCCAAAAACAAGTCTAACACGATGAGTTTCTCAAACTAATCAGGCGGAAATGGCTATAGAGGAAGGCGTTAAGATACAAACAGAAGATGGATGATATGGGATCTGCACCATTTCAAACTACAAAAGAACTTGCAGAAACAAGTCTAACACGATGAGTCTCGCAAACTTTTCAGGCAGAATTGGCTATAGAAGAAGCAGTTAAGGTACAGACAGAAGACGATGATACGGATTCTGCACCAGTTCAACCTCTAAAAGAACTTGCAGAAATAAGTTGAGTCACCAGGCAGAATAGTCTCTAGTAGAATCAGTTGAGGCACATGAGAAGATGCTGATACAGGATCAACACGAGCTGAAACGGAGAAAGAACCTGCAGAAACAAGTTTATCATGGTCAAATTTAGCTCTAGGAGAATCAGTTGAGGCACAAACAGAAGATGCTTCCACTGGATCAGTAGAAGCTGCACCTCCTTCAGAACTTGCAGAAATCGAGCTCCTACGACCAGTTTTTGCAAACAGATCTCGCAGAAAAGGCTGCAGAGTTAAGATAAACACAGAATATGCTTCTAGTTGATCAGAACGAGCTAAAATTCCTAGAGAACTAGAAGAAACAGATGTGTGAGACTAGATAGGATCAAACTCCAAAAGAACTTCCAAAAACAAGTCTAACACGATGAGTTTCTCAAACTAATCAGGCGGAAATGGCTATAGAGGAAGGCGTTAAGATACAAACAGAAGATGGATGATATGGGATCTGCACCATTTCAAACTACAAAAGAACTTGCAGAAACAAGTCTAACACGATGAGTCTCGCAAACTTTTCAGGCAGAATTGGCTATAGAAGAAGCAGTTAAGGTACAGACAGAAGACGATGATACGGATTCTGCACCATTTCAACCTCTAAAAGAACTTGCAGAAATAAGTTGAGTCACCAGGCAGAATAGTCTCTAGTAGAATCAGTTGAGGCACATGAGAAGATGCTGATACAGGATCAACACGAGCTGAAACGGAGAAAGAACCTGCAGAAACAAGTTTATCATGGTCAAATTTAGCTCTAGGAGAATCAGTTGAGGCACAAACAGAAGATGCTTCCACTGGATCAGTAGAAGCTGCACCTCCTTCAGAACTTGCAGAAATCGAGCTCCTACGACCAGTTTTTGCAAACAGATCTCGCAGAAAAGGCTGCAGAGTTAAGATAAACACAGAATATGCTTCTAGTTGATCAGAACGAGCTAACATTCCTAGATAACTAGAAGAAACAGATGTGTGAGACTAGATAGGATCAAACTCCAAAAGAACTTCCAAAAACAAGTCTAACACGATGAGTTTCTCAAACTAATCAGGCGGAAATGGCTATAGAGGAAGGCGTTAAGATACAAACAGAAGATGGATGATATGGGATCTGCACCATTTCAAACTACAAAAGAACTTGCAGAAACAAGTCTAACACGATGAGTCTCGCAAACTTTTCAGGCAGAATTGGCTATAGAAGAAGCAGTTAAGGTACAGACAGAAGACGATGATACGGATTCTGCACCATTTCAACCTCTAAAAGAACTTGCAGAAATAAGTTGAGTCACCAGGCAGAATAGTCTCTAGTAGAATCAGTTGAGGCACATGAGAAGATGCTGATACAGGATCAACACGAGCTGAAACGGAGAAAGAACCTGCAGAAACAAGTTTATCATGGTCAAATTTAGCTCTAGGAGAATCAGTTGAGGCACAAACAGAAGATGCTTCCACTGGATCAGTAGAAGCTGCACCTCCTTCAGAACTTGCAGAAATCGAGCTCCTACGACCAGTTTTTGCATACAGATCTCGCAGAAAAGGCTGCAGAGTTAAGATAAACACAGAATATGCTTCTAGTTGATCAGAACGAGCTAAAATTCCTAGAGAACTAGAAGAAACAGATGTGTGAGACGCAGATACTTAACTAGATAGGATCAAACTCCAAAAGAACTTCCAAAAACAAGTCTAACACGATGAGTTTCTCAAACTAATCAGGCGGAAATGGCTATAGAGGAAGGCGTTAAGATACAAACAGAAGATGGATGATATGGGATCTGCACCATTTCAAACTACAAAAGAACTTGCAGAAACAAGTCTAACACGATGAGTCTCGCAAACTTTTCAGGCAGAATTGGCTATAGAAGAAGCAGTTAAGGTACAGACAGAAGACGATGATACGGATTCTGCACCATTTCAACCTCTAAAAGAACTTGCAGAAATAAGTTGAGTCACCAGGCAGAATAGTCTCTAGTAGAATCAGTTGAGGCACATGAGAAGATGCTGATACAGGATCAACACGAGCTGAAACGGAGAAAGAACCTGCAGAAACAAGTTTATCATGGTCAAATTTAGCTCTAGGAGAATCAGTTGAGGCACAAACAGAAGATGCTTCCACTGGATCAGTAGAAGCTGCACCTCCTTCAGAACTTGCAGAAATCGAGCTCCTACGACCAGTTTTTGCAAACAGATCTCGCAGAAAAGGCTGCAGAGTTAAGATAAACACAGAATATGCTTCTAAATGATCAGAACGAGCTAAAATTTCTAGAGTACTAGAAGAAACAGATTTGTGAGACGCAGATACTTAACTAGATAGGATCAAACTCCAAAAGAACTTCCAAAAACAAGTCTAACACGATGAGTTTCTCAAACTAATCAGGCGGAAATGGCTATAGAGGAAGGCGTTAAGATACAAACAGAAGATGGATGATATGGGATCTGCACCATTTCAAACTACAAAAGAACTTGCAGAAACAAGTCTAACACGATGAGTCTCGCAAACTTTTCAGGCAGAATTGGCTATAGAAGAAGCAGTTAAGGTACAGACAGAAGACGATGATACGGATTCTGCACCATTTCAACCTCTAAAAGAACTTGCAGAAATAAGTTGAGTCACCAGGCAGAATAGTCTCTAGTAGAATCAGTTGAGGCACATGAGAAGATGCTGATACAGGATCAACACGAGCTGAAACGGAGAAAGAACCTGCAGAAACAAGTTTATCATGGTCAAATTTAGCTCTAGGAGAATCAGTTGAGGCACAAACAGAAGATGCTTCCACTGGATCAGTAGAAGCTGCACCTCCTTCAGAACTTGCAGAAATCGAGCTCCTACGACCAGTTTTTGCAAACAGATCTCGCAGAAAAGGCTGCAGAGTTAAGATAAACACAGAATATGCTTCTAGTTGATCAGAACGAGCTAAAATTCCTAGATACTAGAAGAAACAGATGTGTGAGACGCAGATACTTAACTAGATAGGATCAAACACCAAAAGAACTTCCAAAAACAAGTCTAACACGATGCGTTTCTCAAACTAATCAGGCGGAAATGGCTATAGAGGAAGGCGTTAAGATACAAACAGAAGATGGATGATTTCTGCATTATCAAATTGCGTAGCTAATGGTGACTTGTTTCTGCTAGTTCTGTTGGAATCAACGGCCAATTCTGCATAATCAAATTGCATAAACTAATCGTGTTAGACTTGTTTCTGCTAGTTCTCTTGGAGTTTCAGCTGGTGCTTTTGTCGTGGTTGAATCTGCTGTGTGTGCTTCACCTGCATCTTAAAGAACGTTTTCTGCCCTGCGTTCTATAGTAGTTTGCTAGTTATGAAAGAGTTTCTGCTGGTGCTAGTTCTTCTCTTTGTGCCTCAACTATATTCTATAGCCAATTCCGTCTTATGATGTCATGTTAGACTTGCTTCAGCTAGTTCTGTTGGAGTTTCAGCTGATAGTGTAGGAACAACGTCTGTTTGTAACTCATTTGCAGCTTGAATGGCGTTTTCTGCTTCATCCACTTTCGTAACTGATTGAAACCGTATGTTTTCTGCTACTTCTGATGGAGATTCATCTCGTGTCAATCTTCTGGTTCACATTCTACCTGATAAAGTTGTGTTACTAATCGTTTTAGTTCTGTTTCTGCTAGTTCTGTTGAAGTTTCAGCTAGTACTGATTGTGTAGGATCAACTTCAATTTGTGCCTTAACTTCGTCTGCAAGAGCGTTTTCTACCACATCGTGACAGCGTGTTTTCTGCTGCTTCTGATGGAGATTCAGCTCGTGTCAAATTTCTGGTGGCAATTCTGCTTCTGATGGAGATTCAGCTCGCGTCAATCTTCTGGTGGCAATTTTGCCTCATCAAGTTGTGTTACTAATCGTGTTAAACTTTTTAGACCTGTGGAAGCATCGTCTGTGTGTGCCTCAACTGCTTGTTCAAGGGCGTTTTCTGCCAGATCCACTAGCGAAACTGAGCGTGGCATGTTGGTTTTCTTCAAGTTCTAAAGGAGTTTCAGCTCGTTCTGATCCTGTGGAAGCTTCTTCTGTTTGTTCCCCAACGTCTTCTTCTGCTTGATCAAATTGCGTAGCTAATGGTGTTAGACTTGTTTCTGCTAGTTCTGTTGGAATGAACGGCCAATACTGCATAATCAAATTGCATAACTAATCGTGTTAGACTTGTTTCTGCGAGTTCTCTTGGAGTTTCAGCTGGTGCTTTTGTCGTGGTAGAATCTGCTGTGTGTGCTTCACCTGCATCTTAAAGAACGTTTTCTGCCCTGAGTTCTATAGTAGTTTGCTAGTTATGAAAGAGGTTCAGCTGGTGCTAGTTCTTCTTTTTGTGCCTCAACTATATTCTATAGCCAATTCCGTCTTATGAAGTCTGCTAGTTCTGTTGGAGTTTCAGCTGGTAGTGTACAAAAGCGCCCCAGAGGCATGAAATGGAATATTGCTTGGATAGCAAATCCATTACGTGGAAAGTCCGAACCAAAAGCTCACTGTGTGGGCTTCATAAAAGGTGGAAAAAGTGTCCCAGTGGCACGAAATGGAATATTGCTTGGATAGCAAATCCATTATGTGGAAAGTCCGAATCGAAAGCTCACTGTGTGGATGTCATCTGCAGACTGCATACTTCTGGTTTCCGGAAGAACAGCCTATGGTGAATGGAAGGCCCAATATACGGAAGTGAGGCTAAGCAGCCATGTGCAGGACGTGACGATTCCTTGGGTGAGCCCAGTACCAGAGCGCTGTGTGTTGGCTCTGCAAGTATGGAAGCCTCCTTGGATGGCGGGGAATGCCCATGGTCTGCCCCTGCCTTCCCTTGAGGGCTGACCAGGATGTCTTTGGCTGTTCTATATGGGCCAGCTGGGATGGGGGATAACACCACAACAGTGAGAGCCAAACGTCCTAAGAAACCCCCGGGAAGGTTAACCCGGTCAACAAATGCCCGCAGAAGTCGGATGTGTCGGCCTAACGGCGCAAGAACGCAGCTCTGCTGTGGACAGGCACAACGCAATCACGTCCGAAAAAAAACTCCGGATGAACGAAGAAGAAGGAGTTTCAGCTCGTTCTGATCCTTTGTAAGCTTCTTCTGTTTGTTCCCCAAGGTCTTCTTCTGCATTATCAAATTGCATAGCTAATGGTGTTAGACTCTTTTCTGCTAGTTCTTTTGGTATCAACGGCTAATTCTGCATAATCAAATTGTATAACTTATCGTGTTAGACTTGTTTCTGCGAGTTCTCTTGGAGTTTCAGCTGGTGCTTTTATCGTGGTAGAATCTGCTGTGTGTGCTTCACCTGCATCTTAAAGAACGTTTTCTGCCCTGCGTTCTATAGTAGTTTGCTAGTTATGAAAGAGTTTCAGCTGGTGCCAGTTCTTCTATTTGTGCCTCAACTATATTCTATAGCCAATTCCGTCTTATGAAGTCTGCTAGTTCTGTTGGAGTTTCAGCTGATAGTGTAGGAACAACGTCTGTTTGTACCTCATTTGCAGCTTGAATGGCGTTTTCGGCCTCATCCACTTGCGTAACTGATTGAAGCCGTATGTTTTCTGCTACTTCTGATGGAGATTCATCTCGTGTCAATCTTCTGGTTCGAATTCTACCTTATAAAGTTGTGTTACTAATCGTTTTAGTCCTGTGTCTGCTAGTTCTGTTGAAGTTTCAGCTAGTACTGATAGTGTAGGATCAACTTCAGTTTGTGCCTTAACTTCGTCTGCAAGAGCGTTTTCTACCACATCGTGGCAGCGTGTTTTCTGCTGCTTCTGATGGAGATTCAGCTCGCGTCAATCTTCTGGTGGCAATTCTGCCTCATCAAGTTGTGTTAATAATCGTGTTAAACTTGTTAGACCTGTGGAAGCATCGTCTGTGTGTGCCTCAACTGATTGTTCAAGAGCGTTTTCAGCCAGATCCACTTACGAAACTGATCGTGGCATGATGGTTTTCTTCAAGTTCTAAAGGAGTTTCAGCTCGTTCTGATCCTGTGGAAGCTTCTTCTGTTTGTTCCCCAACGTCTTCTTCTGCTTGATCAAATTGCGTAGCTAATGGTGTTAGACTTGTTTCTGCTAGTTCTGTTGGAATCAACGGCCAATTCTGCATAATCAAATTGCATAACTAATCGTGTTAGCCTTGTTTCTGCGAGTTCTCTTGGAGTTTCAGCTGGTGCTTTTGTCGTGGTAGAATTTGTTGTGTGTGCTTCACCTGCATCTTCAAGAACGTTTCCTGCCCTGCGTTCTATAGTAGTTTGCTAGTTATAAAGCAGTTTCTGCTGGTGCTAGTTCTTCTATGTGTGCCTGAACTATATTCTATAGCCAATTCCGTCTTATGATGTCGTGTTAGACATGTTTCTGCTAGTTCTGTTAGAGTTTCAGCTGATATTGTAGGAACTGAAGATTGAAAGCGATTAATGCCTTATCCACTTGCGTAACTGATCGTATTAGACTTGTGTCGTCTAGTTCTGTTTCAGCTCGTACTAATCTTGTCGAAACATCTGTTTGTGCCTCAACTGCAGCTTGAATGGAGTTTTCTGCCTCATCCATTTGCGTTACTGATTGTGCCCGTATGTTTTCTGCTAATTCTTATGGAGATTCATCTCGTGTCAATATTCTGGTTCGAATTCTAGCTGATAAAGTTGTGTTACTAATCGTTTTAGTCCTGTTTCTGCTAGTTCTGTTGAAATTTCAGCTAGTACTGATAGTGTAGGATCAACCTCTGTTTGTGCCTAAACTTCTTCTTCAAGAGCGTTTTCTACCACATCAACTTGCGTAACTGATCGTGGCAACGTGTTTTCTGCTGCTTCTGATGGAGATTCTGCTCGCGTCAATCTTCTGGTGGCAATTCTGCCTCATAAAGTTGTGTTACTAATCTTGTTAGTCCAGCTATGTCTTTGCTGATCCTATGTCCATCGTCTGTGTGTGCCTCAACTGCTTGTTCAAGAGCGTTTTCTGCCAGATCCACTTGCGAAACTGAGCGTGGCATGGTGGTTTTCTTCAAGTTCTAAAGGAGTTTCAGCTCGTTCTGGTCCTTTGTAAGTCTAACACGACTTCATAAGACGGAATTAGCTATAGAATATAGTTGAGGTACAAATAGAATAACTAGCACCAGCAGATACTCCTTCATAACTAGCAAACTATTACAGAGCACAAACAGCAGATTGTACCACGATAAAAGCACAAGCTGAAACTCCAAGAGAACTAGCAGAAACAAGTCTAACACGATTAGTTACGCAATTTCATTATGCGGAAGAAGACGTTGGGGAACAAACAGAAGAAGCTTCCACAGGATCAGCACGAGCTGAAACTCCTTTAAAACTTGAAGAAAACCATCATACCACGATCAGTTACGCAAATGGATCTGGCAGGAAAATTCTCTTGAACAAGCAGTTGAGGCACACACAGACGACGGACACAGTATCAGCAAAGAACTAGCACAAACTGGACTAACAAGATTAGTAACACACCTTGATCAGGCAGAATTGGTACCAAAAGATTGACGTGAGCTGAGTCAGAAGCAGCAGAAGACACGCTGCCAAGGTCAGTTACGCAAGTGGATGTGGACGAAAATGCTCTTGAAGAAGCAGTTGAAGCAGAAACAGACGTTGATCCGACACTATTAGTACTAGCTCAATCTCCAATATAACTAGCAGAAATAGAACTAAAACAGAACTAGAAGAAACAAGTCTAATGTTACGCAAGTGGATCAGGCATAAAACGCTTTCAAGCTTCAGTTGAGGCACAAACAGAAGTTGATCCTACACTATCAGCTGAAACTCCAACAGAACTAGCAGGAACAAGTCTAACATGACTTCATAAGACGGAATTGGCAATATAATATAGTTGAGGCACAAATAGAAGAACAAGCACCAGCAGAAACTCCTTCATAACTAGCAAACTACTATAGAACGCAGGGCAGAAAACGTTCTTGAAGATGCAGGTGAAGCACACACAGCAGATTCTACCACGATAAAAGCATCAGCTGAAACTCCAAGAGAACTAGCAGAAACAAGTCTAACACGATTAGTTATGCATTTTGATTACGCAGAATTGGCCGTTGATTCCAACAGAACTAGCAGAAACAAGTCTAACACCATTAGCTACGCAATTTGATCAAGCAGAAGAAGACGTTGGGGAACAAATAGAAGAAGCTACCACAGGATCAGAACTAGCTGAAACTCCTTTAGAACTTGAAGAAAACCATCATGCCACGATAAATTTCGCAAGTGGCTCTGGCAGAAAACGCTCTTGAACAAACAGTTGAGGCACACACAGACGATGGACACAGGACAGCAAAGACATAGTTGGACTAACAAGATTAGTAACACAACTTGATGAGGCAGAATTGCCACCAGAATATTGACGCGAGCTGAATCTCCATCAGAAGCAGCAGAAATCACGTTGCCACGATCAGTTACGCAAGTTGATGTGGTAGAAATCGCTCTTGAAGAAGTTTAGGCACAAACAGAGGTTGATACTATCAGTACTAGCTGAAACTCCTATAGAACTAGCAGAAGCAGGATTAAAACGATTGGTAATACAACTTTATGAGGTAGAATTCAAACCAGAAGATTGACACGAGATGAATAAGAAGTAGCAGAAAACATACGGCCACAATCAGTTACGGGCAGTGGATGAAACAGAAAACGCCATTCAAGCTGCAAATAAGGCACAAACAGACGTTTCCACAAGATTAGCACGAGCTGAAACAGAACTAGAAGAAACAAGATGCTTCCAGCACGAACAGCTGATTCTACCACGTTAAAATCACCAGTTGAAACTCCAACAGAACTAGCAGAAACAAGTCTACGCAATTTGATTATGCAGAAGAAGACCTTGGGGAACAAACAGAAGAAGTTTCCACAGGATCAGAACGAGCTGAAACTCCTTTAGAACTTGAAGAAAACCATTATGCCACGATCAATTTCGCCAGTGGATCTGGCAGAAAACGCTCTTGAACAAGCAGTTGAGGCAGACACAGACGATGGACACAGGAGCAGCAAAGACCTAGCTGGACTAACAAGATTAGTAACACAACTTGATGAGGCAGAATTGCCACCAGAAGATTGACACGAGATGAATCTACATCAGAAGCAGCAGAAAACACGTTGCCACGATCAGTTACGCAAGTTGATGTGGTAGAAAACGCTCTTGAAGAAGAAGTTTAGGCACAAACAGAGGTTGATACCACACTATCAATACTAGCTGAAACTACTAGCAGAAACAGGACAAAAATGATTAGTAATACAACTTAATCAGGTAGAATTCAAAACCAGAAGATGAATCTCCATAAGAAGTAGCAGAAAACATACGGCCACAATCAGTTAAGCAAGTGTATGATGCAGAGAACGTCATTCAAGCTGCACATGAGGCACAAACAGACGTTTCCACAAGATTAGCACGAGCTGAAAAAGAACTATAAGAAACAAGTCTAATACAATCAGTTACGCAGGCATAAAACGCTTTCAAATTTCAGTTCCTACACTATCAGCTGAAACTCCAACAGTACTAGCAGAAACAAGTCTACCACGACATCATAAGACGGAATTGGCTATAGAATATAGGTGAGGTACAAATAGAAGAACTAGTACCAGCAGAAACTGGCAAACTACTATAGAAGGCAGGCCAGAGAACGTTCTTGAAGATTCATGTGAAGCACACACAGCAGATTCTATCACGATAAAAGCATCAGCTGAAACTCCAAGAGAACTAGCAGAAACAAGTCTAACACGATTAGTAATGCTATTTAATTATGCAGAATTGGCCGTTGATTCCAACAGAACTAGCAGAAACAAGTCTAACATCATTAGCTACGCAATTTGATTATGCAGAAGAAGACGTTGGTGATCAAACAGAAGAAGCTTCCACAGGATCAGAACGAGATGAAACTCCATTAGACCGTGAAGAAAACCATCATGCCACGTCTGTTTTTTATTCCTCATCCACTTGCGTTACTGCTCATGGGAGCTTGTCTTCTGCTAGTTATGAAGGAGTTTTAGCTGGTGCTGAAACCATCTTCTGTTTGTGCCTTAACTATATTCTATAATCATTTCTGTCTTATGATGTCGTGTTAGATTTTTTTCTGCTAGTTCTTTTGGAGTTTCAGCTAGTGTCGGGTAGATAGTGTCGGATCAACGTCTGTTTGTGCATAAACTGCTTCTTCAAGAGCGTTTTTTTCCACATCCACTTGCATAAATGATCGTGGCAGCGTGTCTTTAGCTGTTTCTGATGGAGATACAGCTCTTGTCGATCTTTTGGTGCCAATTCTGCCTGATCAAGGTGTGTTACTAATCTTGTTAGTCCAGTTTGTGTACAGCGTCTGAGTGTGCCTCAACTGCTTGTTCAAGAGCTTTTCCTGCCAGATCCACTTGCGTAACTGATCGTGGCATGACCGTTTTCTTCAAGTTCTAAAGGCGTTTCAGCTCGTGCCGATCCTTTGGAAGCTTCTTCTGTTTGTTCCCCATCGTCTTCTTCTGCATAATCAAATTGCGTAACTAATCGTGTTAAGACATGTTTCTGCTAGTTCTCTTGGAGTTTTAGTTGGTGCTTTTTGCCTTGTCTGCTTCACCTGCATCTTCAAGAACGTTTTCTGCCCTGTGTTCTATAGTAGTTTGCTAGTTATGAAGGAGTTTCTGCTGGTGCTAGTTCTTCTATTTGTGCCTCAACTATATTATAAACCCAATTCCGTCTTATGATGTCGTGTTAGACTTGTTTCTGCTAGTTCTCTTGGAGTTTCAGCCGATAGTGCAGGAACTGAAGTTTAAAAGCGTTTTATGCCTTATCCACTTGCGTAACTGATCGTATTAGACTTGTTTCTTCTAGTTCTGTTTCAGCTAGTGCTAATCTTGTGGAAACGTCTGTTTGTGTCTCATTTGCAGCTTGAATGGCGTTTTCTGCCTCATCCACTTGCAATTGTGGCCGTATGTTTTCTTCTACTTCTTATGGATATTCATCTCGTGTCAATCTTCTTGTTTGAATTCTTGTTAGTCCAGCTAGGTCTGTGCTGATCGTGTGTCCATCGTCAGTGTGTGCCTCAACTGCTTGTTCAAGAGCGTTTTCTGCCAGGTCCACTTGCGAAACTGAGCGTGGTATGATAGTTTTCTTCAAGTTCTAAAGGAGTTTCAGCTCGTTCTGATCCTGTGGAAGCTTCTTCTGTTTGTTCCCCAACGTCTTCTTCTGCTTGATCAAATTGTGTAGCTAATGGTGTTAGACTTGTTTCTGCTTGTTCTGTTGGAATCAACGGCCAATTCTGCATAATCAAATTGCATAACTAATCGTGTTAGACTTGTTTCTGCTAGTTCTCTTGGAGTTTCAGCTGATGCTTTTATCGTGGTAGAATCTGCTGTGTGTCACCTGCATCTTCAAGAAAGTTTCCTGCCCTGCGTTCTATAGTAGTTTGCTAGTTATGAAGGAGTTTCTGCTGGTGCTACTTCTTCTATGTGTACCTCAACTATATTCTATAGCCAATTCCGTCTTATGATGTCGTGTTAGACTTGTTTCTGCTAGTTCTGTTGGAGTTTCAGCTGATATGGTAGGAATTGAAGTTTGAAAGCGTTTTATGCCTTATCCACTTGCGTAACTGATCGTATTAGACTAGTTTCGTCTAGTTCTGTTTAAGCTCGTACTAATCTTGTCGAAACATCTGTTTGTGCCTCAACTGCAGCTTGAATGGAGTTTTCTGCCTCATCCATTTGCGTTACTGATTGTGCCCGTATGTTTTCTGCTAATTCTGATGGAGATTCTTCTCGTGTCAATATTCTGGTTCGAATTCTAGCTGATAAAGTTGTGTTACTAATCGTTTTAGTCCTGTTTCTGCTAGTTCTGTTGAAGTTTCAGCTAGTACTGATAGTGTTGGATCAACCTCTCTTTGTGCCTAAACTTCTTTTTCAAGAGCGTTTTCTACCACATCAACTTGCGTAACTGATCGTGGCAACGTGATTTCTGCTGCTTCTGATGGAGATTCAGCTCGCGTCAATCTTCTGGTGGCAATTCTGCCTCATCAAGTTGTGTTACTAATCTTGTTAGTCCAGCTATGTCTTTGCTGATCCTATGTCCATCGTCTGTGTGTGCCTCAACTGCTTGTTCAAGAGCGTTTTCTGCCAGATCCACTTGCGAAACTGAGCGTGGCATGGTGGTTTTCTTCAAGTTCTAAAGGAGTTTCAGCTCGTTCTGGTCCTTTGTAAGTCTAACACGACTTCATAAGACGGAATTAGCTATAGAATATAGTTGAGGTACAAATAGAATAACTAGCACCAGCAGATACTCCTTCATAACTAGCAAACTATTACAGAGCACAAACAGCAGATTGTACCACGATAAAAGCACAAGCTGAAACTCCAAGAGAACTAGCAGAAACAAGTCTAACACGATTAGTTACGCAATTTCATTATGCGGAAGAAGACGTTGGGGAACAAACAGAAGAAGCTTCCACAGGATCAGCACGAGCTGAAACTCCTTTAAAACTTGAAGAAAACCATCATACCACGATCAGTTACGCAAATGGATCTGGCAGGAAAATTCTCTTGAACAAGCAGTTGAGGCACACACAGACGACGGACACAGTATCAGCAAAGAACTAGCACAAACTGGACTAACAAGATTAGTAACACACCTTGATCAGGCAGAATTGGTACCAAAAGATTGACGTGAGCTGAGTCAGAAGCAGCAGAAGACACGCTGCCAAGGTCAGTTACGCAAGTGGATGTGGACGAAAATGCTCTTGAAGAAGCAGTTGAAGCAGAAACAGACGTTGATCCGACACTATTAGTACTAGCTCAATCTCCAATATAACTAGCAGAAATAGAACTAAAACAGAACTAGAAGAAACAAGTCTAATGTTACGCAAGTGGATCAGGCATAAAACGCTTTCAAAGCTTCAGTTGAGGCACAAACAGAAGTTGATCCTACACTATCAGCTGAAACTCCAACAGAACTAGCAGGAACAAGTCTAACATGACTTCATAAGACGGAATTGGCAATATAATATAGTTGAGGCACAAATAGAAGAACAAGCACCAGCAGAAACTCCTTCATAACTAGCAAACTACTATAGAACGCAGGGCAGAAAACGTTCTTGAAGATGCAGGTGAAGCACACACAGCAGATTCTACCACGATAAAAGCATCAGCTGAAACTCCAAGAGAACTAGCAGAAACAAGTCTAACACCATTAGCTACGCAATTTGATCAAGCAGAAGAAGACGTTGGGGAACAAATAGAAGAAGCTTCCACAGGATCAGAACTAGCTGAAACTCCTTTAGAACTTGAAGAAAACCATCATGCCACGATAAATTTCGCAAGTGGCTCTGGCAGAAAACGCTCTTGAACAAACAGTTGAGGCACACACAGACGATGGACACAGGATCAGCAAAGACATAGCTGGACTAACAAGATTAGTAACACAACTTGATGAGGCAGAATTGCTACCAGAATATTGACGCGAGCTGAATCTCCATCAGAAGCAGCAGAAATCACGTTGCCACGATCAGTTACGCAAGTTGATGTGGTAGAAATCGCTCTTGAAGAAGTTTAGGCACAAACAGAGGTTGATACTATCAGTACTAGCTGAAACTCCTATAGAACTAGCAGAAGCAGGATTAAAACGATTGGTAATACAACTTTATGAGGTAGAATTCAAACCAGAAGTAGCAGAAAACATACGGCCACAATCAGTTACGGGCAGTGGATGAAACAGAAAACGCCATTCAAGCTGCAAATAAGGCACAAACAGACGTTTCCACAAGATTAGCACGAGCTGAAACAGAACTAGAAGAAACAAGATGCTTCCAGCACGAACAGCTGATTCTACCACGTTAAAAACACCAGTTGAAACTCCAACAGAACTAGCAGAAACAAGTCTACGCAATTTGATTATGCAGAAGAAGACCTTGGGGAACAAACAGAAGAAGTTTCCACAGGATCAGAACGAGCTGAAACTCCTTTAGAACTTGAAGAAAACCATTATGCCACGATCAATTTCGCCAGTGGATCTGGCAGAAAACGCTCTTGAACAAGCAGTTGAGGCAGACACAGACGATGGACACAGGAGCAGCAAAGACCTAGCTGGACTAACAAGATTAGTAACACAACTTGATGAGGCAGAATTGCCACCAGAAGATTGACACGAGATGAATCTACATCAGAAGCAGCAGAAAACACGTTGCCACGATCAGTTACGCAAGTTGATGTGGTAGAAAACGCTCTTGAAGAAGAAGTTTAGGCACAAACAGAGGTTGATACCACACTATCAATACTAGCTGAAACTACTAGCAGAAACAGGACAAAAATGATTAGTAATACAACTTAATCAGGTAGAATTCAAAACCAGAAGATGAATCTCCATAAGAAGTAGCAGAAAACATACGGCCACAATCAGTTAAGCAAGTGTATGATGCAGAGAACGTCATTCAAGCTGCACATGAGGCACAAACAGACGTTTCCACAAGATTAGCACGAGCTGAAAAAGAACTATAAGAAACAAGTCTAATACAATCAGTTACGCAGGCATAAAACGCTTTCAAATTTCAGTTCCTACACTATCAGCTGAAACTCCAACAGTACTAGCAGAAACAAGTCTACCACGACATCATAAGACGGAATTGGCTATAGAATATAGGTGAGGTACAAATAGAAGAACTAGTACCAGCAGAAACTGGCAAACTACTATAGAAGGCAGGCCAGAGAACGTTCTTGAAGATTCATGTGAAGCACACACAGCAGATTCTATCACGATAAAAGCATCAGCTGAAACTCCAAGAGAACTAGCAGAAACAAGTCTAACACGATTAGTAATGCTATTTAATTATGCAGAATTGGCCGTTGATTCCAACAGAACTAGCAGAAACAAGTCTAACATCATTAGCTACGCAATTTGATTATGCAGAAGAAGACGTTGGTGATCAAACAGAAGAAGCTTCCACAGGATCAGAACGAGATGAAACTCCATTAGACCGTGAAGAAAACCATCATGCCACGTCTGTTTTTTATTCCTCATCCACTTGCGTTACTGCTCATGGGACTTGTCTTCTGCTAGTTATGAAGGAGTTTTAGCTGGTGCTGAAACCATCTTCTGTTTGTGCCTTAACTATATTCTATAATCATTTCTGTCTTATGATGTCGTGTTAGATTTTTTTCTGCTAGTTCTTTTGGAGTTTCAGCTAGTGTCGGGTAGATAGTGTCGGATCAACGTCTGTTTGTGCATAAACTGCTTCTTCAAGAGTGTTTTTTTCCCACATCCACTTGCATAAATGATCGTGGCAGCGTGTCTTTAGCTGTTTCTGATGGAGATACAGCTCTTGTCGATCTTTTGGTGCCAATTCTGCCTGATCAAGGTGTGTTACTAATCTTGTTAGTCCAGTTTGTGTACAGCGTCTGAGTGTGCCTCAACTGCTTGTTCAAGAGCTTTTCCTGCCAGATCCACTTGCGAAACTGATCGTGGCATGATAGTTTTTTAAAGGATGGTTCTAAAGGAGTTTCAGCTCGTTCTGGTCCTGTGGAAGCTTCTTCTGTGTGTTCTCCAACGTCTTCCTCTGCATAATCAAATTGCGTAACTAATCGTATTAGACTTGTTCTTTTATCTGCTGTTTGTGCTTCACCTGCATCTTCTAGAACGTTTTCTGCCGTGCGTTCCATAGTAGTTTGCTAGTTATGAAGGAGTTTCTGCTGGTGCTAGTTCTTCTATTTGTACCTTAGCTATATTCTATAGCCAATTCCGTCTTATGATGTCGTGTTAGACTTGTTTCTGCTAGTTCTGTTGAGTTTCAGCTGATAGTGTAGGAACTGAAGCTTGAAAGCGTTTTATGCCTTATCCACTTGCGTAACTGATCGTATTAGACTTGTTTCTTCTAGTTCTGTTTCAGCTCGTGCTAAATCTTGTGCCAACGTCTGTTTGTGCCTCATTTGCAGCTTGAATGGCGTTTTCTGCCTCATCCACTTGCAATTGTGGCCGTATGTTTTCTTCTACTTCTTATGGATATTCATCTCGTGTCAATCTTCTTGTTTGAATTCTTGTTAGTCCAGCTAGGTCTGTGCTGATCGTGTGTCCATCGTCAGTGTGTGCCTCAACTGCTTGTTCAAGAGCGTTTTCTGCCAGGTCCACTTGCGAAACTGAGCGTGGCATGATGGTTTTCTTCAAGTTCTAAAGGAGTTTCAGCTCGTTCTGATCCTTTGTAAGCTTCTTCTGTTTGTTCCCCAAGGTCTTCTTCTGCATTATCAAATTGCGTAGCTAATGGTGTTAAACTTGTTTCTGCTAGTTCTGTTGGAATCAACGGCCAATTCTGCATAATCAAATTGCATAAACTAATCGTGTTAGACTTGTTTCTGCTAGTTCTCTTGGAGTTTGAGCTGGTGCTTTTGTCGTTGTTGAATCTGCTGTGTGTGCTTCACCTGCATCTTAAAGAATGTTTTCTGCCCTGCGTTCTATAGTAGTTTGCTAGTTATGAAAGTTTCTGCTGGTGCTAGTTCTTCTATTTGTGCCTCAACTATATTCTATAGCCAATTCCGTCTTATGATGTCATGTTAGACTTGCTTCAGCTAGTTCTGTTGGAGTTTCAGCTGATAGTGTAGGAACAACGTCTGTTTGTAACTCATTTGCAGCTTGAATGGCGTTTTCTGCTTCATCCACTTTCGTAACTGATTGAAACCGTATGTTTTCTGCTACTTCTGATGGAGATTCATCTCGTGTCAATCTTCTGGTTCACATTCTACCTGATAAAGTTGTGTTACTAATCGTTTTAGTTCTGTTTCTGCTAGTTCTGTTGAAGTTTCAGCTAGTACTGATAGTGTAGGATCAACTTCAGTTTGTGCCTTAACTTCGTCTGCAAGAGCGTTTTCTACCACATCGTGACAGCGTGTTTTCTTCTGCTTCTGATGGAGATTCAGCTCGTGTCAAATTTCTGGTGGCAATTCTGCTCCTGATGGAGATTCAGCTCGCGTCAATCTTCTGGTGGCAATTCTGCCTCATCAAGTTGTGTTACTAATCGTGTTAAACTTGTTAGACCTGTGGAAGCATCGTCTGTGTGTGCCTCAACTGCTTGTTCAAGAGCGTTTTCAGCCAGATCCACTAGCGAAACTGAGCGTGGCATGTTGGTTTTCTTCAAGTTCTAAAGGAGTTTCAGCTCGTTCTGATCCTGTGGAAGCTTCTTCTGTTTGTTCCCCAACGTCTTCTTCTGCTTGATCAAATTGCGTAGCTAATGGTGTTAGACTTGTTTCTGCTAGTTCTGTTGGAATGAACGGCCAATTCTGCATAATCAAATTGCATAACTAATCGTGTTAGACTTGTTTCTGGGAGTTCTCTTGGAGTTTCAGCTGGTGCTTTTATCGTGGTAGAATCTGCTGTGTGTGCTTCACCTGCATCTTAAAGAACGTTTTCTGCCCTGCGTTCTATAGAAGTTTGCTAGATATGAAAGAGTTTCAGCTGGTGCTAGTTCTTCTATTTGTGCCTCAACTATATTCTATAGCCAATTCCGTCTTATGAAGTCATGTTTGACTTGCTTCTGCTAGTTCTGTTGGAGTTTCAGCTGATAGTGTAGGAACAACGTCTGTTTGTACCTCATTTGCAGCTTGAATAGCGTTTTCTGCCTCATCCACTTGCGTACCTGATTGAAGCCGTATGTTTTCTGCTACTTCTGATGGAGATTCTTCTCGTGTCAATCTTCTGGTTCGAATTCTACCTAATAAAGTTGTGTTACTAATCGTTTTAGTCCTGTGTCTGCTAGTTCTGTTGAAGTTTCAGCTAGTACTAATTGTGTAGGATCAACTTCAATTTGTGCCTTAACTTCGTCTGCAAGAGCGTTTTCTACCACATCGCGTAACTGATCGTGACAGCGTGTTTTCTGCTGCTTCTGATGGAGATTCAGCTCGTGTCAAATTTCTGGTGGCAATTCTGCTCCTGATGGAGATTCAGCTCGCGTCAATCTTCTGGTGGCAATTCTGCCTCATCAAGTTGAGTTACTAATCGTGTTAAACTTGTTAGACCTGTGGAAGCATCGTCTGTGTGTGCCTCAACTGCTTGTTCAAGAGCGTTTTCTGCCAGATCCACTTGCGAAACTGATCTTGGCGTGATGGTTTTCTTCAAGTTCTAAAGGAGTTTCAGCTCGTTCTGATCCTTTGTAAGCTTCTTCTGTTTGTTCCCCAAGGTCTTCTTCTGCATTATCAAATTGCATAGCTAATGGTGTTAGACTCTTTTCTGCTAGTTCTTTTGGTATCAACGGCTAATTCTGCATAATCAAATTGTATAACTAATCGTGTTAGACTTGTTTCTGCGAGTTCTCTTGGAGTTTCAGCTGGTGCTTTTATCGTGGTAGAATCTGCTGTGTGTGCTTCACCTGGAATCTTAAAGAACGTTTTCTGCCCTGCGTTCTATAGTAGTTTGCTAGTTATGAAAGAGTTTCAGCTGGTGCTAGTTCTTCTATTTGTGCCTCAACTATATTCTATAGCCAATTCCGTCTTATGAAGTCTGCTAGTTCTGTTGGAGTTTCAGCTGATAGTGTAGGAACAACGTCTGTTTGTACCTCATTTGCAGCTTGAATGGCGTTTTCTGCCTCATCCACTTGCGTACCTGATTAAAGCCGTATGTTTTCTGCATAAAGTTGTGTTACTAATCGTTTTAGTCCTGTGTCTGCTAGTTCTGTTGAAGTTTCAGCTAGTACTGATAGTGTAGGATCAACTTCGATTTGTGCCATAACTTCGTTTGCAAGAGCGTTTTCTACCACATCGCGTAACTGATCGTGACAGCGTGTTTTCTGCTGCTTCTGATGGAGATTCAGCTCGTGTCAAATTTCTGTTGGAAATTCTGCTTCTGATGGAGATTCATCTCGTGTCAATCTTCTGCTTCGAATTCTACCTGATAACGTTGTGTTACTAATCGTTTTAGTCCTGTTTCTGCTAGTTCTGTTGAAGTTTCAGCTAATACTGATAGTGTAGGATCAACCTCTGTTTGTGCCTAAACTTCTTCTTCAAGAGCGTTTTCTACCACATCGCGTAACTGATCGTGGCAACGTGTTTTCTGCTGCTTCTGATGGAGATTCAGCTCGCGTCATTCTTCTAGTTTCAATTCTGCCTCATCAAGTTGTGTTACTAATCTTGTTAGTCCAGCTATGTCTTTGCTGATCCTGTGTCCATCGTCTGTGTGTGCCTCAACTGCTTGTTCAAGAGCGTTTTCTGCCAGATACACTTGCGAAACTGATCTTGGCGTGATGGTTTTCTTCAAGTTCTAAAGGAGTTTCAGCTCGTTCTGATCCTTTGTAAGCTTCTTCTGTTTGTTCCCCAAGGTCTTCTTCTGCATTATCAAATTGCATAGCTAATGGTGTTAGACTCTTTTCTGCTAGTTCTTTTGGTATCAACGGCTAATTCTGCATAATCAAATTGTATAACTAATCGTGTTAGACTTGTTTCTGCGAGTTCTCTTGGAGTTTCAGCTGGTGCTTTTATCGTGGTAGAATCTGCTGTGTGTGCTTCACCTGGAATCTTAAAGAATGTTTTCTGCCCTGCGTTCTATAGTAGTTTGCTAGTTATGAAAGAGTTTCAGCTGGTGCTAGTTCTTCTATTTGTGCCTCAACTATATTCTATAGCCAATTCCGTCTTATGAAGTCTGCTAGTTCTGTTGGAGTTTCAGCTGATAGTGTAGGAACAACGTCTGTTTGTACCTCATTTGCAGCTTGAATGGCGTTTTCTGCCTCATCCACTTGCGTACCTGATTAAAGCCGTATGTTTTCTGCTACTTCTGATGGAGATTCATCTCGTGTCAATCTTCTGCTTCGAATTCTACCTGATAAAGTTGTGTTACTAATCGTTTTAGTCCTGTGTCTGCTAGTTCTGTTGAAGTTTCAGCTAGTACTGATAGTGTAGGATCAACTTCGATTTGTGCCATAACTTCGTTTGCAAGAGCGTTTTCTACCACATCGCGTAACTGATCGTGACAGCGTGTTTTCTGCTGCTTCTGATGGAGATTCAGCTCGTGTCAAATTTCTGTTGGAAATTCTGCTTCTGATGGAGATTCATCTCGTGTCAATCTTCTGCTTCGAATTCTACCTGATAAAGTTGTGTTACTAATCGTTTTAGTCCTGTTTCTGCTAGTTCTGTTGAAGCTTATACTATCGTTTTAGTCCTGTGTCTGCTAGTTCTGTTGAAGTTTCAGCTAATACTGATAGTGTAGGATCAACCTCTGTTTGTGCCTAAACTTCTTCTTCAAGAGCGTTTTCTACCACATCGCGTAACTGATCGTGGCAACGTGTTTTCTGCTGCTTCTGATGGAGATTCAGCTCGCGTCATTCTTCTAGTTTCAATTCTGCCTCATCAAGTTGTGTTACTAATCTTGTTAGTCCAGCTATGTCTTTGCTGATCCTGTGTCCATCGTCTGTGTGTGCCTCAAATGCTTGTTCAAGAGCGTTTTCTGCCAGATCCACTTGCGAAACTGAGCGTGGCATGATGGTTTTCTTCAAGTTCTAAAGGAGTTTCAGCTCGTTCTGATCCTTTGTAAGCTTCTTCTGTTTGTTCCCCAAGGTCTTCTTCTGCATTATCAAATTGCGTAGCTAATGGTGTTAGACTTGTTTCTGCTAGTTCTGTTGGAATCAACGGCCAATTCTGCATAATCAAATTGCATAAACTAATCGTGTTAGACTTGTTTCTGCTAGTTCTCTTGGAGTTTCAGCTGGTGCTTTTGTCGTGGTTGAATCTGCTGTGTGTGCTTCACCTGCATCTTAAAGAACGTTTTCTGCCATGCGTTCTATAGTAGTTTGCTAGTTATGAAAGTTTCTGCTGGTGCTAGTTCTTCTATTTGTGCCTCAACTATATTCTATAGCCAATTCCGTCTTATGATGTCATGTTAGACTTGCTTCAGCTAGTTCTGTTGGAGTTTCAGCTGATAGTGTAGGAACAACGTCTGTTTGTACCTCATTTGCAGCTTGAATGGCGTTTTCTGCCTCATCCACTTGCGTACCTGATTGAAGCCGTATGTTTTCTGCTACTTCTGATATATATTCTTCTCGTGTCAATCTTCTGGTTCGAATTCTACCTGATAAAGTTGTGTTACTAATCGTTTTAGTCCTGTGTCTGCTAGTTCTGTTGAAGTTTCAGCTAGTACTGGTTGTGTAGGATCAACTTCAATTTGTGCCTTAACTTCGTCTGCAAGAGCGTTTTCTACCACATCGCGTAACTGATCGTGACAGCGTGTTTTCTGCTGATTCTGATGGAGATTCAGCTCGTGTCAAATTTCTGGTGGCAATTCTGCTCCTGATGGAGATTCAGCTCGCGTCAATCTTCTGGTGGCAATTCTGCCTCATCAAGTTGTGTTACTAATCGTGTTAAACTTGTTAGACCTGTGGAAACATCGTCTGTGTGTGCCTCAACTGCTTGTTCAAGAGCGTTTTCTGCCAGATCCACTAGCGAAACTGAGCGTGGCATGTTGGTTTTCTTCAAGTTCTAAAGGAGTTTCAGCTCGTTCTGATCCTGTGGAAGCTTCTTCTGTTTGTTCCCCAACGTCTTCTTCTGCTTGATCAAATTGCGTAGCTAATGGTTTTAGACTTGTTTCTGCTAGTTCTGTTGGAATAAACGGCCAATTCTGCATAATCAAATTGTATAACTAATCGTGTTAGACTTGTTTCTGCGAGTTCTCTTGGAGTTTCAGCTGGTGCTTTTATCGTGGTAGAATCTGCAGTGTGCTTCACCTGGAATCTTAAAGAACGTTTTCTGCCCTGCGTTCTATAGTAGTTTGCTAGTTATGAAAGAGTTTCAGCTGGTGCTAGTTCTTCTATTTGTGCCTCAACTATATTCTATAGCCAATTCCGTCTTATGAAGTCTGCTAGTTCTGTTGGAGTTTCAGCTGATAGTGTAGGAACAACGTCTGTTTGTACCTCATTTGCAGCTTGAATGGCGTTTTCTGCCTCATCCACTTGCGTACCTGATTAAAGCCGTATGTTTTCTGCTACTTCTGATGGAGATTCATCTCGTGTCAATCTTCTGGCTTCGAATTCTACCTGATAAAGTTGTGTTACTAATCGTTTTAGTCCTGTGTCTGCTAGTTCTGTTGAAGTTTCAGCTAGTACTGATAGTGTAGGATCAACTTCGATTTGTGCCATAACTTCGTTTGCAAGAGCGTTTTCTACCACATCGCGTAACTGATCGTGACAGCGTGTTTTCTGCTGCTTCTGATGGAGATTCAGCTCGTGTCAAATTTCTGTTGGAAATTCTGCTTCTGATGGAGATTCATCTCGTGTCAATCTTCTGCTTCGAATTCTACCTGATAAAGTTGTGTTACTAATCGTTTTAGTCCTGTTTCTGCTAGTTCTGTTGAAGTTTCAGCTAATACTGATAGTGTAGGATCAACCTCTGTTTGTGCCTAAACTTCTTCTTCAAAAGCGTTTTCTACCACATCGCGTAACTGATCGTGGCAACGTGTTTTCTTCTGCTTCTGATGGAGATTCATCTCGTGTCAATCTTCTGGTTCACATTCTACCTGATAAAGTTGTGTTACTAATCGTTTTAGTTCTGTTTCTGCTAGTTCTGTTGAAGTTTCAGCTAGTACTGATAGTGTAGGATCAACTTCAGTTTGTGCCTTAACTTCGTCTGCAAGAGCGTTTTCTACCACATCGTGACAGCGTGTTTTCTGCTGCTTCTGATGGAGATTCAGCTCGTGTCAAATTTCTGGTGGCAATTCTGCTTCTGATGGAGATTCAGCTCGCGTCAATCTTCTGGTGGCAATTTTGCCTCATCAAGTTGTGTTACTAATCGTGTTAAACTTGTTAGACCTGTGGAAGCATCGTCTGTGTGTGCCTCAACTGCTTGTTCAAGAGCGTTTTCTGCCAGATCCACTAGCGAAACTGAGCGTGGCATGTTGGTTTTCTTCAAGTTCTAAAGGAGTTTCAGCTCGTTCTGATCCTGTGGAAGCTTCTTCTGTTTGTTCCCCAACGTCTTCTTCTGCTTGATCAAATTGCGTAGCTAATGGTGTTAGACTTGTTTCTGCTAGTTCTGTTGGAATGAACGGCCAATTCTGCATAATCAAATTGCATAACTAATCGTGTTAGACTTGTTTCTGCTAGTTCTGTTGGAATGAACGGCCAATTCTGCATAATCAAATTGCATAACTAATTGTGTTAGACTTGTTTCTGGGAGTTCTCTTGGAGTTTCAGCTGGTGCTTTTATCGTGGTAGAATCTGCTGTGTGTGCTTCACCTGCATCTTAAAGAACGTTTTCTGCCCTGCGTTCTATAGAAGTTTGCTAGTTATGAAAGAGTTTCAGCTGGTGCTAGTTCTTCTATTTGTGCCTCAACTATATTCTATAGCCAATTCCGTCTTATGAAGTCATGTTTGACTTGCTTCTGCTAGTTCTGTTGGAGTTTCAGCTGATAGTGTAGGAACAACGTCTGTTTGTACCTCATTTGCAGCTTGAATGGCGTTTTCTGCCTCATCCACTTGCGTAACTGATTGAAGCCGTATGTTTTCTGTTACTTCTGATGGAGATTCATCTCGTGTCAATCTTCTGGTTCGAATTCTACCTGATAAAGTTGTGTTGTGTTTTAGTCCTGTTTCTGCTAGTTCTGTTGAAGTTTCAGCTAGTACTGATAGTGTAGGATCAACTTCAGTTTGTGCCTTAACTTCTTCTGCAAGACCACATCGCGTAATTGATCGTGGCAGCGTGTTTTCTGCTGCTTCTGATGGAGATTCAGCTCGTGTCAAATTTTTGGTGGCAATTCTGCTTCTGATGGAGATTCAGCTCGCGTCAATCTTCTGGTGTTCCCCAAGTTGTGTTACTAATCGTGTTAAACTTGTTAGACCTGTGGAAGCATCGTCTGTGTGTGCCTCAACTGCTTGTTCAAGAGCGTTTTGCTCGTTCTGATCCTATGGAAGCTTCTTCTGTTTGTTCCCCAACGTCTTCTTCTGCATTATCAAATTGCGTAGCTAATGGTGTTAGACTTGTTTCTGCTAGTTCTGTTGGAATCAACGGCCAATTCTGCATAATCAAATTGCATAACTAATCGTGTTAGACTTGTTTCTGCGAGTTCTCTTGGAGTTTCAGCTGGTGCTTTTATCGTGGTAGAATCTGCTGTGTGTGCTTCACCTGCATCTTAAAGAACGTTTTCTGCCCTGCGTTCTATAGTAGTTTGCTAGTTATGAAAGAGTTTCAGCTGGTGCTAGTTCTTCTATTTGTGCCTCAAATAGCACAAATAGTGCCTTCTATAGCCAATTCCGTCTTATGAAGTCATGTTAGACTTGCTTCTGCTAGTTCTGTTGGAGTTTCAGCTGATAGTGTAGGAACAACGTCTGTTTGTACCTCATTTGCAGCTTGAATGGCGTTTTCTGCCTCATCCACTTGCGTAACTGATTGAAGCCGTATGTTTTCTGTTACTTCTGATGGAGATTCATCTCGTGTCAATCTTCTGGTTCGAATTCTACCTGATAAAGTTGTGTTGTGTTTTAGTCCTGTTTCTGCTAGTTCTGTTGAAGTTTCAGCTAGTACTGATAGTGTAGGATCAACTTCAGTTTGTGCCTTAACTTCTTCTGCAAGACCACATCGCGTAATTGATCGTGGCAGCGTGTTTTCTGCTGCTTCTGATGGAGATTCAGCTCGTGTCAAATTTTTGGTGGCAATTCTGCTTCTGATGGAGATTCAGCTCGCGTCAATCTTCTGGTGTTCCCCAAGTTGTGTTACTAATCGTGTTAAACTTGTTAGACCTGTGGAAGCATCGTCTGTGTGTGCCTCAACTGCTTGTTCAAGAGCGTTTTGCTCGTTCTGATCCTATGGAAGCTTCTTCTGTTTGTTCCCCAACGTCTTCTTCTGCTTGATCAAATTGCGTAGCTAATGGTGTTAGACTTGTTTCTGCTAGTTCTGTTGGAATCAACGGCCAATTCTGCAAAATCAAATTGCATAACTAATCGTGTTAGACTTGTTTCTGCTAGTTCTGTTGGAGTTTCAGCTGGTGCTTTTATCGTGGTAGAATCTGCTGTGTGTGCTTCACCTGCATCTTAAAGAACGTTTTCTGCCCTTCGTTCTATAGTAGTTTTCTAGTTATGAAAGATGTTTCAGCTGGTGCTAGTTCTTCTATTTGTGCCTCAAATAGCACAAATAGTGCCTTCTATAGCCAATTCCGTCTTATGAAGTCATGTTAGACTTGCTTCTGCTAGTTCTGTTGGAGTTTCAGCTGATAGTGTAGGAACAACGTCTGTTTGTACCTCATTTGCAGCTTGAATGGCGTTTTCTGCCTCATCCACTTGCGTAACTGATTGAAGCCGTATGTTTTCTGCTACTTCTGATGGAGATTCATCTCGTGTCAATCTTCTGGTTCGAATTCTACCTGATAAAGTTGTGTTACTAATCGTTTTAGTCCTGTGTCTGCTAGTTCTGTTGAAGTTTCAGCTAGTACTGATAGTGTAGGATCAACTTCGATTTGTGCCATAACTTCGTTTGCAAGAGCGTTTTCTACCACATCGCGTAACTGATCGTGACAGCGTGTTTTCTGCTGCTTCTGATGGAGATTCAGCTCGTGTCAAATTTCTGTTGGAAATTCTGCTTCTGATGGAGATTCATCTCGTGTCAATCTTCTGCTTCGAATTCTACCTGATAAAGTTGTGTTACTAATCGTTTTAGTCCTGTTTCTGCTAGTTCTGTTGAAGTTTCAGCTAATACTGATAGTGTAGGATCAACCTCTGTTTGTGCCTAAACTTCTTCTTCAAGAGCGTTTTCTACCACATCGCGTAACTGATCGTGGCAACGTGTTTTCTGCTGCTTCTGATGGAGATTCAGCTCGCGTCATTCTTCTAGTTTCAATTCTGCCTCATCAAGTTGTGTTACTAATCTTGTTAGTCCAGCTATGTCTTTGCTGATCCTGTGTCCATCGTCTGTGTGTGCCTCAACTGCTTGTTCAAGAGCGTTTTCTGCCAGATCCACTTGCGAAACTGATCGTGGCAGTGATGGTTTTCTTCAAGTTCTAAAGGAGTTTCAGCTCGTTCTGATCCTTTGTAAGCTTCTTCTGTTTGTTCCCCAAGGTCTTTTTCTGCATTATCAAATTGCAGTAGCTAATGGTGTTAGACTCTTTTCTGCTAGTTCTTTTGGTAATCAACGGCTAATTCTGCATAATCAAATTGTATAACTAATCGTGTTAGACTTGTTTCTGCGAGTTCTCTTGGAGTTTCAGCTGGTGCTTTTATCGTGGTAGAATCTGCTGTGTGTGCTTCACCTGGAATCTTAAAGAACGTTTTCTGCCCTGCGTTCTATAGTAGTTTGCTAGTTATGAAAGAGTTTCAGCTGGTGCTAGTTCTTCTATTTGTGCCTCAACTATATTCTATAGCCAATTCCGTCTTATGAAGTCTGCTAGTTCTGTTGGAGTTTCAGCTGATAGTGTAGGAACAACGTCTGTTTGTACCTCATTTGCAGCTTGAATGGCGTTTTCTGCCTCATCCACTTGCGTACCTGATTAAAGCCGTATGTTGTCTGCTACTTCTGATGGAGATTTATCTCGTGTCAATCTTCTGCTTCGAATTCTACCTGATAAAGTTGTGTTACTAATCGTTTTAGTCCTGTGTCTGCTAGTTCTATTGAAGTTTCAGCTAGTACTGATAGTGTAGGATCAACTTCGATTTGTGCCATAACTTCGTTTGCAAGAGCGTTTTCTACCACATCGCGTAACTGATCGTGACAGCGTGTTTTCTGCTGCTTCTGATGGAGATTCAGCTCGTGTCAAATTTCTGTTGGAAATTCTGCTTCTGATGGAGATTCATCTCGTGTCAATCTTCTGCTTCGAATTCTACCTGATAAAGTTGTGTTACTAATCGTTTTAGTCCTGTTTCTGCTAGTTCTGTTGAAGTTTCAGCTAGTACTGATAGTGTAGGATTAACCTCTGTTTGCTGCCTAAACTTCTTCTTCAAGAGCGTTTTCTACCACATCAACTTGCGTAACTGATCGTGGCAACGTGTTTTCTGCTGCTTCTGATGGAGATTCAGCTCGCGTCAATCTTCTGGTGGCAATTCTGCCTCATCAAGTTGTGTTACTAATCTTGTTAGTCCAGCTATGTCTTTGCTGATCCTGTGTCCATCGTCTGTGTGTGCCTCAACTGCTTGTTCAAGAGCGTTTTCTGCCAGATCCACTTGCGAAACTGATCGTGGCATGATGGTTTTCTTCAAGTTCTAAAGGAGTTTCAGCTCGTTCTGATCCTTTGTAAGCTTCTTCTGTTTGTTCCCCAAGTCTTCTTCTGCATTATCAAATTGCGTAGCTAATGGTGTTAGACTTGTTTCTGCTAGTTCTGTTGGAATCAACGGCCAATTCTGCATAATCAAATTGCATAACTAATCGTGTTAGACTTGTTTCTGCTAGTTCTGCTTGGAGTTTCAGCTGGTGCTTTTATCGTGGTAGAATCTGCTGTGTGTGCTTCACCTGCATCTTCAAGAACGTTTTCTGCCCTTCGTTCTATAGTAGTTTTCTAGTTATGAAAGTGTTTCAGCTGGTGCTAGTTCTTCTATTTGTGCCTCAAATAGCACAAATAGTGCCTTCTATAGCCAATTCCGTCTTATGAAGTCATGTTAGACTTGCTTCTGCTAGTTCTGTTGGAGTTTCAGCTGATAGTGTAGGAACAACGTCTGTTTGTACCTCATTTGCAGCTTGAATGGCGTTTTCTGCCTCATCCACTTGCGTAACTGATTGAAGCCGTATGTTTTCTGCTACTTCTGATGGAGATTCATCTCGTGTCAATCTTCTGGTTCGAATTCTACCTGATAAAGTTGTGTTGTGTTTTAGTCCTGTTTCTGCTAGTTCTGTTGAAGTTTCAGCTAGTACTGATAGTGTAGGATCAACTTCAGTTTGTGCCTTAACTTCTTCTGCAAGACCACATCGCGTAATTGATCGTGGCAGCGTGTTTTCTGCTGCTTCTGATGGAGATTCAGCTCGTGTCAAATTTTTGGTGGCAATTCTGCTTCTGATGGAGATTCAGCTCGCGTCAATCTTCTGGTGTTCCCCAAGTTGTGTTACTAATCGTGTTAAACTTGTTAGACCTGTGGAAGCATCGTCTGTGTGTGCCTCAACTGCTTGTTCAAGAGCGTTTTGCTCGTTCTGATCCTATGGAAGCTTCTTCTGTTTGTTCCCCAACGTCTTCTTCTGCTTGATCAAATTGCGTAGCTAATGGTGTTAGACTTGTTTCTGCTAGTTCTGTTGGAATCAACGGCCAATTCTGCAAAATCAAATTGCATAACTAATCGTGTTAGACTTGTTTCTGCTAGTTCTGTTGGAGTTTCAGCTGGTGCTTTTATCGTGGTAGAATCTGCTGTGTGTGCTTCACCTGCATCTTCAAGAACGTTTTCTGCCCTTCGTTCTATAGTAGTTTTCTAGTTATGAAAGTGTTTCAGCTGGTGCTAGTTCTTCTATTTGTGCCTCAAATAGCACAAATAGTGCCTTCTATAGCCAATTCCGTCTTATGAAGTCATGTTAGACTTGCTTCTGCTAGTTCTGTTGGAGTTTCAGCTGATAGTGTAGGAACAACGTCTGTTTGTACCTCATTTGCAGCTTGAATGGCGTTTTCTGCCTCATCCACTTGCGTAACTGATTGAAGCCGTATGTTTTCTGTTACTTCTGATGGAGATTCATCTCGTGTCAATCTTCTGGTTCGAATTCTACCTGATAAAGTTGTGTTGTGTTTTAGTCCTGTTTCTGCTAGTTCTGTTGAAGTTTCAGCTAGTACTGATAGTGTAGGATCAACTTCAGTTTGTGCCTTAACTTCTTCTGCAAGACCACATCGCGTAATTGATCGTGGCAGCGTGTTTTCTGCTGCTTCTGATGGAGATTCAGCTCGTGTCAAATTTTTGGTGGCAATTCTGCTTCTGATGGAGATTCAGCTCGCGTCAATCTTCTGGTGTTCCCCAAGTTGTGTTACTAATCGTGTTAAACTTGTTAGACCTGTGGAAGCATCGTCTGTGTGTGCCTCAACTGCTTGTTCAAGAGCGTTTTGCTCGTTCTGATCCTATGGAAGCTTCTTCTGTTTGTTCCCCAACGTCTTCTTCTGCTTGATCAAATTGCGTAGCTAATGGTGTTAGACTTGTTTCTGCTAGTTCTGTTGGAATCAACGGCCAATTCTGCAAAATCAAATTGCATAACTAATCGTGTTAGACTTGTTTCTGCTAGTTCTGTTGGAGTTTCAGCTGGTGCTTTTATCGTGGTAGAATCTGCTGTGTGTGCTTCACCTGCATCTTCAAGAACGTTTTCTGCCCTTCGTTCTATAGTAGTTTTCTAGTTATGAAAGTGTTTCAGCTGGTGCTAGTTCTTCTATTTGTGCCTCAAATAGCACAAATAGTGCCTTCTATAGCCAATTCCGTCTTATGAAGTCATGTTAGACTTGCTTCTGCTAGTTCTGTTGGAGTTTCAGCTGATAGTGTAGGAACAACGTCTGTTTGTACCTCATTTGCAGCTTGAATGGCGTTTTCTGCCTCATCCACTTGCGTAACTGATTGAAGCCGTATGTTTTCTGTTACTTCTGATGGAGATTCATCTCGTGTCAATCTTCTGGTTCGAATTCTACCTGATAAAGTTGTGTTGTGTTTTAGTCCTGTTTCTGCTAGTTCTGTTGAAGTTTCAGCTAGTACTGATAGTGTAGGATCAACTTCAGTTTGTGCCTTAACTTCTTCTGCAAGACCACATCGCGTAATTGATCGTGGCAGCGTGTTTTCTGCTGCTTCTGATGGAGATTCAGCTCGTGTCAAATTTTTGTTGGCAATTCTGCTTCTGATGGAGATTCATCTCGTGTCAATCTTCTGCTTCGAATTCTACCTGATAAAGTTGTGTTACTAATCGTTTAGTCCTGTTTCTGCTAGTTCTGTTGAAGTTTCAGCTAATACTGATAGTGTAGGATCAACCTCTGTTTGTGCCTAAACTTCTTCTTCAAAAGCGTTTTTCTACCACATCGCGTAACTGATCGTGGCAACGTGTTTTCTTCTGCTTCTGATGGAGATTCATCTCGTGTCAATCTTCTGGTTCACATTCTACCTGATAAAGTTGTGTTACTAATCGTTTTAGTTCTGTTTCTGCTAGTACTGATAGTGTAGGATCAACTTCAGTTTGTGCCTTAACTTCGTCTGCAAGAGCGTTTTCTACCACTGATCGTGGCAGCGTGTTTTCTGCTGCTTCTGATGGAGATTCAGCTCGTGTCAAATTTTTGGTGGCAATTCTGCTTCTGATGGAGATTCAGCTCGCGTCAATCTTCTGGTGTTCCCCAAGTTGTGTTACTAATCGTGTTAAACTTGTTAGACCTGTGGAAGCATCGTCTGTGTGTGCCTCAACTGCTTGTTCAAGAGCGTTTTGCTCGTTCTGATCCTATGGAAGCTTCTTCTGTTTGTTCCCCAACGTCTTCTTCTGCTTGATCAAATTGCGTAGCTAATGGTGTTAGACTTGTTTCTGCTAGTTCTGTTGGAATCAACGGCCAATTCTGCAAAATCAAATTGCATAACTAATCGTGTTAGACTTGTTTCTGCTAGTTCTGTTGGAGTTTCAGCTGGTGCTTTTATCGTGGTAGAATCTGCTGTGTGTGCTTCACCTGCATCTTCAAGAACGTTTTCTGCCCTTCGTTCTATAGTAGTTTTCTAGTTATGAAAGTGTTTCAGCTGGTGCTAGTTCTTCTATTTGTGCCTCAACTATATTCTATAGCCAATTCCGTCTTATGAAGTCATGTTAGACTTGCTTCTGCTAGTTCTGTTGGAGTTTCAGCTGATAGTGTAGGAACAACGTCTGTTTGTACCTCATTTGCAGCTTGAATGGCGTTTTCTGCCTCATCCACTTGCGTAACTGATTGAAGCCGTATGTTTTCTGCTACTTCTGATGGAGATTCATCTCGTGTCAATCTTCTGGTTCGAATTCTACCTGATAAAGTTGTGTTACTAATCGTTTTAGTCCTGTTTCTGCTAGTTCTGTTGAAGTTTCAGCTAGTACTGATAGTGTAGGATCAACTTCAGTTTGTGCCTTAACTTCTTCTGCAAGAGCGTTTTCTACCACATCGCGTAACTGATCGTGGCAGCGTGTTTTCTGCTGCTTCTGATGGAGATTCAGCTCGTGTCAAATTTCTGGTGGCAATTCTGCTCTGATGGAGATTCAGCTCGCGTCAATCTTCTGGTGTTCCCCAAGTTGTGTTACTAATCGTGTTAAACTTGTTAGACCTGTGGAAGCATCGTCTGTGTGTGCCTCAACTGCTTGTTCAAGAGCGTTTTGCTCGTTCTGATCCTATGGAAGCTTCTTCTGTTTGTTCCCCAACGTCTTCTTCTGCTTGATCAAATTGCGTAGCTAATGGTGTTAGACTTGTTTCTGCTAGTTCTGTTGGAATCAACGGCCAATTCTGCAAAATCAAATTGCATAACTAATCGTGTTAGACTTGTTTCTGCTAGTTCTGTTGGAGTTTCAGCTGGTGCTTTTATCGTGGTAGAATCTGCTGTGTGTGCTTCACCTGCATCTTCAAGAACGTTTTCTGCCCTTCGTTCTATAGTAGTTTTCTAGTTATGAAAGTGTTTCAGCTGGTGCTAGTTCTTCTATTTGTGCCTCAACTATATTCTATAGCCAATTCCGTCTTATGAAGTCTGCTAGTTATGTTGGAGTTTCAGCTGATAGTGTAGGAACAACGTCTGTTTGTACTCATCTGCAGCTTGAATGGCGTATTCTGCCTCATCCACTTGCGTAACTGATTGTAGCCGTATGTTTTCTGCTACGTCTGATGGAGATTCATCACGTGTCAATATTCTGGTTTCAATTCTACCTGATAAAGTTGTGTTACTAATCGTTTTAGTCCTGTTTCTGCAAGTTCTGTTGGAGTTTCAGCCAGTACTGATAGTGTAGTATCAACTTCGATTTGTGCCATAACTTCGTTTGCAAGAGCGTTTTCTACCACATCGCGTAACTGATCGTGACAGCGTTTTTTCTGCTGCTTCTGATGGAGATTCAGCTCGTGTCAAATTTCTGTTGGAAATTCTGCTTCTGATGGAGATTCATCTCGTGTCAATCTTCTGCTTCGAATTCTACCTGATAAAGTTGTGTTACTAATCGTTTTAGTCCTGTTTCTGCTAGTTCTGTTGAAGTTTCAGCTAATACTGATAGTGTAGGATCAACCTCTGTTTGTGCCTAAACTTCTTCTTCAAGAGCGTTTTCTACCACATCGGGTAACTGATCGTGGCAACGTGTTTTCTGCTGCTTCTGATGGAGATTCAGCTCGCGTCATTCTTCTAGTTTCAATTCTGCCTCATCAAGTTGTGTTACTAATCTTGTTAGTCCAGCTATGTCTTTGCTGATCCTGTGTCCATCGTCTGTGTGTGCCTCAACTGCTTGTTCAAGAGCGTTTTCTGCCAGATCCACTTGCGAAACTGATCTTGGCGTGATGGTTTTCTTCAAGTTCTAAAGGAGTTTCAGCTCGTTCTGATCCTTTGTAAGCTTCTTCTGTTTGTTCCCCAAGGTCTTTTTCTGCATTATCAAATTGCATAGCTAATGGTGTTAGACTCTTTTCTGCTAGTTCTTTTGGTATCAACGGCTAATTCTGCATAATCAAATTGTATAACTAATCGTGTTAGACTTGTTTCTGCGAGTTCTCTTGGAGTTTCAGCTGGTGCTTTTATCGTGGTAGAATCTGCTGTGTGTGCTTCACCTGGAATCTTAAAGAACGTTTTCTGCCCTGCGTTCTATAGTAGTTTGCTAGTTATGAAGAGTTTCAGCTGGTGCTAGTTCTTCTATTTGTGCCTCAACTATATTCTATAGCCAATTCCGTCTTATGAAGTCTGCTAGTTCTGTTGGAGTTTCAGCTGATAGTGTAGGAACAACGTCTGTTTGTACCTCATTTGCAGCTTGAATGGCGTTTTCTGCCTCATCCACTTGCGTACCTGATTAAAGCCGTATGTTGTCTGCTACTTCTGATGGAGATTTATCTCGTGTCAATCTTCTGCTTCGAATTCTACCTGATAAAGTTGTGTTACTAATCGTTTTAGTCCTGTGTCTGCTAGTTCTATTGAAGTTTCAGCTAGTACTGATAGTGTAGGATCAACTTCGATTTGTGCCATAACTTCGTTTGCAAGAGCGTTTTCTACCACATCGCGTAACTGATCGTGACAGCGTGTTTTCTGCTGCTTCTGATGGAGATTCAGCTCGTGTCAAATTTCTGTTGGAAATTCTGCTTCTGATGGAGATTCATCTCGTGTCAATCTTCTGCTTCGAATTCTACCTGATAAAGTTGTGTTACTAATCGTTTTAGTCCTGTTTCTGCTAGTTCTGTTGAAGTTTCAGCTAATACTGATAGTGTAGGATTAACCTCTGTTTGTGCCTAAACTTCTTCTTCAAGAGCGTTTTCTACCACATCGCGTAACTGATCGTGGCAACGTGTTTTCTGCTGCTTCTGATGGAGAGTCAGCTCGCGTCATTCTTCTAGTTTCAATTCTGCCTCATCAAGTTGTGTTACTAATCTTGTTAGTCCAGCTATGTCTTTGCTGATCCTGTGTCCATCGTCTGTGTGTGCCTCAACTGCTTGTTCAAGAGCGTTTTCTGCCAGATCCACTTGCGAAACTGATCTTGGCGTGATGGTTTTCTTCAAGTTCTAAAGGAGTTTCAGCTCGTTCTGATCCTTTGTAAGCTTCTTCTGTTTGTTCCCCAAGGTCTTTCTTCTGCATTATCAAATTGCATAGCTAATGGTGTTAGACTCTTTTCTGCTAGTTCTTTTGGTAATCAACGGCTAATTCTGCATAATCAAATTGCATAAACTAATCGTGTTAGACTTGTTTCTGCGAGTTCTCTTGGAGTTTCAGCTGGTGCTTTTATCGTGGTTAGAATCTGCTGTGTGTGCTTCACCTGCATCTTAAAGAACGTTTTCTGCCCTGCGTTCTATAGTAGTTTGCTAGTTATGAAAGAGTTTCATGCTGGTGCTAGTTCTTCTATTTGTGCCTCAACTATATTCTATAGCCAATTCCGTCTTATGATGTCATGTTAGACTGCTAGTTCTGTTGGAGTTTCAGCTGATAGTGTAGGAACAACGTCTGTTTGTAACTCATTTGCAGCTTGAATGGCGTTTTCTGCTTCATCCACTTGCGTACCTGATTGAAACCGTATGTTTTCTGCTACTTCTGATGGAGATTCATCTCGTGTCAATCTTCTGGTTCACATTCTACCTGATAAAGTTGTGTTACTAATCGTTTTAGTTCTGTTTCTGCTAGTTCTGTTGAAGTTTCAGCTAGTACTGATTGTGTAGGATCAACTTCAATTTGTGCCTTAACTTCGTCTGCAAGAGCGTTTTCTACCACATCGTGACAGCGTGTTTTCTGCTGCTTCTGATGGAGATTCAGCTCGTGTCAAATTTCTGGTGGCAATTCTGCTTCTGATGGAGATTCAGCTCGCGTCAATCTTCTGGTGGCAATTCTGCCTCATCAAGTTGTGTTACTAATCTTGTTAAACTTGTTAGACCTGTGGAAGTGATGGAGATTCAGCTCGCGTCAATCTTCTAGGTGGCAATTCTGCCTCATCAAGTTGTGTTACTAATCTTGTTAGTCCAGCTATGTCTTTGCTGATCCTGTGTCCATCGTCTGTGTGTGCCTCAACTGCTTGTTCAAGAGCGTTTTCTGCCAGATCCACTTGCGAAACTGATCGTGGCATGATGGTTTTCTTCAAGTTGTAAAGGAGTTTCAGCTCGTTCTGATCCTTTGTAAGCTTCTTCTGTTTGTTCCCCAAGTTCTTCTTCTGCATTATCAAATTGCGTAGCTAATGGTGTTAGACTTGTTTCTGCTAGTTCTGTTGGAATCAACGGCCAATTCTGCATAATCAAATTGCATAACTAATCGTGTTAGACTTGTTTCTGCTAGTTCTGTTGGAGTTTCAGCTGGTGCTTTTATCGTGGTAGAATCTGCTGTGTGTGCTTCACCTGCATCTTAAAGAACGTTTTCTGCCCTGCGTTCTATAGTAGTTTGCTAGTTATGAAAGTGTTTCAGCTGGTGCTAGTTCTTCTATTTGTGCCTCAAATAGCACAAATAGTGCCTTCTATAGCCAATTCCGTCTTATGAAGTCATGTTAGACTTGCTTCTGCTAGTTCTGTTGGAGTTTCAGCTGATAGTGTAGGAACAACGTCTGTTTGTACCTCATTTGCAGCTTGAATGGCGTTTTCTGCCTCATCCACTTGCGTAACTGATTGAAGCCGTATGTTTTCTGTTACTTCTGATGGAGATTCATCTCGTGTCAATCTTCTGGTTCGAATTCTACCTGATAAAGTTGTGTTGTGTTTTAGTCCTGTTTCTGCTAGTTCTGTTGAAGTTTCAGCTAGTACTGATAGTGTAGGATCAACTTCAGTTTGTGCCTTAACTTCTTCTGCAAGACCACATCGCGTAATTGATCGTGGCAGCGTGTTTTCTGCTGCTTCTGATGGAGATTCAGCTCGTGTCAAATTTTTGGTGGCAATTCTGCTTCTGATGGAGATTCAGCTCGCGTCAATCTTCTGGTGGCAATTCTGCCTCATCAAGTTGTGTTACTAATCGTGTTAAACTTGTTAGACCTGTGGAAGCATCGTCTGTGTGTGCCTCAACTGCTTGTTCAAGAGCGTTTTCTGCCAGATCCACTTGCGAAACTGAGCGTGGCATGATGGTTTTCTTCAAGTTCTAAAGGAGTTTCAGCTCGTTCTGATCCTGTGGAAGCTTCTTCTGTTTGTTCCCCAACGTCTTCTTCTGCTTGATCAAATTGCGTAGCTAATGGTGTTAGACTTGTTTCTGCTAGTTCTGTTGGAATGAACGGCCAATTCTGCATAATCAAATTGCATAACTAATCGTGTTAGACTTGTTTCTGCGAGTTCTCTTGGAGTTTCAGCTGGTGCTTTTATCGTGGTAGAATCTGCTGTGTGTGCTTCACCTGCATCTTAAAGAACGTTTTCTGCCCTGCGTTCTATAGTAGTTTGCTAGTTATGAAAGAGTTTCAGCTGGTGCTAGTTCTTCTATTTGTGCCTCAAATAGCACAAATAGTGCCTTCTATAGCCAATTCCGTCTTATGAAGTCATGTTAGACTTGCTTCTGCTAGTTCTGTTGGAGTTTCAGCTGATAGTGTAGGAACAACGTCTGTTTGTACCTCGTCTGCAGCTTGAATGGCGTTTTCTGCCTCATCCACTTGCGTAACTGATTGAAGCCGTATGTTTTCTGCTAATTCTGATGGAGATTCATCTCGTGTCAATATTCTGGTTCGAATTCTAGCTTGTTCGAATTCAAGTTGTGTTACTAATCGTTTTAGTCCTGTTTCTGCTAGTTTTGTTGAAGTTTCAGCTAGTACTGATAGTGTAGGATCAACCTCTGTTTCTGCCTAAATTTCTTCTTTAAGAGCGTTTTCTACCACATCAACTTGCGTAACTGATCGTGGCAACGTGTTTTCTGCTGCTTCTGATGGAGATTCAGCTCGCGTCAATCTTCTGGTGGCAATTCTGCCTCATCAAGTTGTGTTACTAATCTTGTTAGTCCAGCTATGTCTTTGCTGATCCTGTGTCCATCGTCTGTGTGTGCCTCAACTGCTTGTTCAAGAGCGTTTTCTGCCAGATCCACTTGCGAAACTGAGCGTGGCATGATGGTTTTCTTCAAGTTCTAAAGGAGTTTCAGCTCGTTCTGATCCTTTGTAAGCTTCTTCTGTTTGTTCCCCAAGGTCTTCTTCTGCATTATCAAATTGCGTAGCTAATGGTGTTAGACTTGTTTCTGCTAGTTCTGTTGGAATCAACGGCCAATTCTGCATAATCAAATTGCATAACTAATCGTGTTAGACTTGTTTCTGCTAGTTCTCTTGGAGTTTCAGCTGGTGCTTTTATCGTGGTAGAATCTGCTGTGTGTGCTTCACCTGCATCTTAAAGAACGTTTTCTGCCCTGCGTTCTATAGTAGTTTGCTAGTTATGAAAGAGTTTCAGCTGGTGCTAGTTCTTCTATGTGTGGCTCAACTATATTCTATAGCCAATTCCCTCTTATAATGTCGTGTTAGACTTGTTTCTGCTAGTTCTGTTGGAGTTTCAGCTGATAGTGTAGGAACAACGTCTGTTTGTAACTCATTTGCAGCTTGAATGGCGTTTTCTGCTTCATCCACTTTCGTAACTGATTGAAACCGTATGTTTTCTGCTACTTCTGATGGAGATTCATCTCGTGTCAATCTTCTGGTTCACATTCTACCTGATAAAGTTGTGTTACTAATCGTTTTAGTTCTGTTTCTGCTAGTTCTGTTGAAGTTTCAGCTAGTACTGATTGTGTAGGATCAACTTCAATTTGTGCCTTAACTTCGTCTGCAAGAGCGTTTTCTACCACATCGTGACAGCGTGTTTTCTGCTGCTTCTGATGGAGATTCAGCTCGTGTCAAATTTCTGGTGGCAATTCTGCTCCTGATGGAGATTCAGCTCGCGTCAATCTTCTGGTGGCAATTCTGCCTCATCAAGTTGTGTTACTAATCGTGTTAAACTTGTTAGACCTGTGGAAGCATCGTCTGTGTGTGCCTCAACTGCTTGTTCAAGAGCGTTTTCTGCCAGATCCACTTGCGAAACTGATCTTGGCGTGATGGTTTTCTTCAAGTTCTAAAGGAGTTTTAGCTCGTTCTGATCCTTTGTAAGCTTCTTCTGTTTGTTCCCCAAGGTCTTCTTCTGCATTATCAAATTGCATAGCTAATGGTGTTAGACTCTTTTCTGCTAGTTCTTTTGGTATCAACGGCTAATTCTGCATAATCAAATTGTATAACTAATCGTGTTAGACTTGTTTCTGCGAGTTCTCTTGGAGTTTCAGCTGGTGCTTTTATCGTGGTAGAATCTGCTGTGTGTGCTTCACCTGGAATCTTAAAGAACGTTTTCTGCCCTGCGTTCTATAGTAGTTTGCTAGTTATGAAAGAGTTTCAGCTGGTGCTAGTTCTTCTATTTGTGCCTCAACTATATTCTATAGCCAATTCCGTCTTATGAAGTCTGCTAGTTCTGTTTGAGTTTCAGCTGATAGTGTAGGAACAACGTCTGTTTGTACCTCATTTGCAGCTTGAATGGCGTTTTCTGCCTCATCCACTTGCGTACCTGATTAAAGCCGTATGTTTTCTGCTACTTCTGATGGAGATTCATCTCGTGTCAATCTTCTGCTTCGAATTCTACCTGATAAAGTTGTGTTACTAATCGTTTTAGTCCTGTGTCTGCTAGTTCTGTTGAAGTTTCAGCTAGTACTGATAGTGTAGGATCAACTTCGATTTGTGCCATAACTTCGTTTGCAAGAGCGTTTTCTACCACATCGCGTAACTGATCGTGACAGCGTGTTTTCTGCTGCTTCTGATGGAGATTCAGCTCGTGTCAAATTTCTGTTGGAAATTCTGCTTCTGATGGAGATTCATCTCGTGTCAATCTTCTGCTTCGAATTCTACCTGATAAAGTTGTGTTACTAATCGTTTTAGTCCTGTTTCTGCTAGTTCTGTTGAAGTTTCAGCTAATACTGATAGTGTAGGATCAACCTCTGTTTGTGCCTAAACTTCTTCTTCAAGAGCGTTTTCTACCACCTCGCGTAACTGATCGTGGCAACGTGTTTTCTGCTGCTTCTGATGGAGATTCAGCTCGTGTCAAATTTCTGTTGGAAATTCTGCTTCTGATGGAGATTCATCTCGTGTCAATCTTCTGCTTCGAATTCTACCTGATAAAGTTGTGTTACTAATCGTTTTAGTCCTGTTTCTGCTAGTTCTGTTGAAGTTTCAGCTAATACTGATAGTGTAGGATCAACCTCTGTTTGTGCCTAAACTTCTTCTTCAAGAGCGTTTTCTACCACCTCGCGTAACTGATCGTGGCAACGTGTTTTCTGCTGCTTCTGATGGAGATTCAGCTCGCGTCATTCTTCTAGTTTCAATTCTGCCTCATCAAGTTGTGTTACTAATCTTGTTAGTCCAGCTATGTCTTTGCTGATCCTGTGTCCATCGTCTGTGTGTGCCTCAACTGCTTGTTCAAGAGCGTTTTCTGCCAGATACACTTGCGAAACTGATCTTGGCGTGATGGTTTTCTTCAAGTTCTAAAGGAGTTTCAGCTCGCTCTGATCCTTTGTAAGCTTCTTCTGTTTGTTCCCCAAGGTCTTCTTCTGCATTATCAAATTGCATAGCTAATGGTGTTAGACTCTTTTCTGCTAGTTCTTTTGGTATCAACGGCTAATTCTGCATAATCAAATTGTATAACTAATCGTGTTAGACTTGTTTCTGCGAGTTCTCTTGGAGTTTCAGCTGGTGCTTTTATCGTGGTAGAATCTGCTGTGTGTGCTTCACCTGGAATCTTAAAGAACGTTTTCTGCCCTGCGTTCTATAGTAGTTTGCTAGTTATGAAAGAGTTTCAGCTGGTGCTAGTTCTTCTATTTGTGCCTCAACTATATTCTATAGCCAATTCCGTCTTATGAAGTCTGCTAGTTCTGTTGGAGTTTCAGCTGATAGTGTAGGAACAACGTCTGTTTGTACCTCATTTGCAGCTTGAATGGCGTTTTCTGCCTCATCCACTTGCGTACCTGATTAAAGCCGTATGTTTTCTGCTACTTCTGATGGAGATTCATCTCGTGTCAATCTTCTGCTTCGAATTCTACCTGATAAAGTTGTGTTACTAATCGTTTTAGTCCTGTGTCTGCTAGTTCTGTTGAAGTTTCAGCTGGTACTGATAGTGTAGGATCAACTTCGATTTGTGCCATAACTTCGTTTGCAAGAGCGTTGTCTACCACATCGCGTAACTGATCGTGACAGCGTGTTTTCTGCTGCTTCTGATGGAGATTCAGCTCGTGTCAAATTTCTGTTGGAAATTCTGCTTCTGATGGTTTGTACCTCATTTGCGTCAATCTTCTGGTGGCTGATATTGTAGGAACTGAAGTTTGAAAGCGTTTTATGCCTTATCCACTTGCGTAACTGATCGTATTAGACTTGTTTCGTCTAGTTCTGTTTCAGCTCGTACTAATCTTGTCGAAACCTGTTTGTGCCTCAACTGCAGCTTGAATGGAGTTTTCTGCCTTATCCATTTGCGTTACTGATTGTGTCCGTATGTTTTCTGCTAATTCTTATGGAGATTCATCTCGTGTCAATATTCTGGTTCGAATTCTAGCTGATAAAGTTGTGTTACTAATCGTTTTAGTCCTGTTTCTGCTAGTTCTGTTGAAGTTTCAGCTAGTACTGATAGTGTAGGATCAACTTCAGTTTGTGCCTTAACTTCGTCTGCAAGAGCGTTTTCTACCACATCGTGACAGCGTGTTTTCTGCTGCTTCTGATGGAGATTCAGCTCGTGTCAAATTTCTGGTGGCAATTCTGCTTCTGATGGAGATTCAGCTCGCGTCAATCTTCTGGTGGCAATTCTGCCTCATCAAGTTGTGTTACTAATCGTGTTAAACTTGTTAGACCTGTGGAAGCATCGTCTGTGTGTGCCTCAACTGCTTGTTCAAGAGCGTTTTCTGCCAGATCCACTAGCGAAACTGAGCGTGGCATGTTGGTTTTCTTCAAGTTCTAAAGGAGTTTCAGCTCGTTCTGATCCTGTGGAAGCTTCTTCTGTTTGTTCCCCAACGTCTTCTTCTGCTTGATCAAATTGCGTAGCTAATGGTGTTAGACTTGTTTCTGCTAGTTCTGTTGGAATGAACGGCCAATTCTGCATAATCAAAGTGCATAACTAATCGTGTTAGACTTGTTTCTGGGAGTTCTCTTGGAGTTTCAGCTGGTGCTTTTATCGTGGTAGAATCTGCTGTGTGTGCTTCACCTGCATCTTAAAGAACGTTTTCTGCCCTGCGTTCTATAGAAGTTTGCTAGTTATGAAAGAGTTTCAGCTGGTGCTAGTTCTTCTATTTGTGCCTCAACTATATTCTATAGCCAATTCCGTCTTATGAAGTCATGTTTGACTTGCTTCTGCTAGTTCTGTTGGAGTTTCAGCTGATAGTGTAGGAACAACGTCTGTTTGTACCTCATTTGCAGCTTGAATGGCGTTTTCTGCCTCATCCACTTGCGTACCTGATTAAAGCCGTATGTTTTCTGCTACTTCTGATGGAGATTCATCTCGTGTCAATCTTCTGGTTCGAATTCTAGCTTGATAAAGTTGTGTTACTAATCGTTTTAGTCCTGTGTCTGCTAGTTCTGTTGAAGTTTCAGCTAGTACTGATTAGTGTAGGATCAACCTCTGTTTGTGCCTAAACTTCTTCTTCAAGAGCGTTTTCTACCACATCACTGCGTAACTGATCGTGGCAACGTGTTTTCTGCTGCTTCTGATGGAGATTCAGCTCGCGTCAATTCTTCTAGGTTGCAATTCTGCCTCATCAAGTTGTGTTACTAATCTTGTTAGTCCAGCTATGTCTTTGCTGATCCTGTGTCCATCGTCCGTGTGTGCCTCAACTGCTTGTTCAAGAGCCGTTTTCTGCCAAACCCACTTGCGAAAGTGAGCGTGGCATGATGGTTTTCTTCAAGTTCTAAAGGAGTTTCAGCTCGTTCTGATCCTTTGTAAGCTTCTTCTGTTTGTTCCCCAAGGTCTTCTTCTGCATTATCAAATTGCGTAGCTAATGGTGTTAGACTTGTTTCTGCTAGTTCTGTTGAAATCAACGGCCAATTCTGCATAATCAAATTGCATAACTAATCGTGTTAGACTTGTTTCTGCGAGTTCTCTTGGAGTTTCAGCTGGTGCTTTTATCGTGGTAGAATCTGCTGTGTGTGCTTCACCTGCATCTTAAAGAACGTTTTCTGCCCTGCGTTCTATAGTAGTTTGCTAGTTATGAAAGAGTTTCAGCTGGTGCTAGTTCTTCTATTTGTGCCTCAAATAGCACAAATAGTGCCTTCTATAGCCAATTCCGTCTTATGAAGTCATGTTAGACTTGCTTCTGCTAGTTCTGTTGGAGTTTCAGCTGATAGTGTAGGAACAACGTCTGTTTGTACCTCATTTGCAGCTTGAATGGCGTTTTCTGCCTCATCCACTTGCGTAACTGATTGAAGCCGTATGTTTTCTGCTACTTCTGATGGAGATTCATCTCGTGTCAATCTTCTGGTTCGAATTCTACCTGATAAAGTTGTGTTAGTGTTTTAGTTCTGTTTCTGCTAGTTCTGTTGAAGTTTCAGCTAGTACTGATTGTGTAGGATCAACTTCAATTTGTGCCTTAACTTCGTCTGCAAGAGCGTTTTCTACCACATCGTGACAGCGTGTTTTCTGCTGCTTCTGATGGAGATTCAGCTCGTGTCAAATTTCTGGTGGCAATTCTGCTTCTGATGGAGATTCAGCTCGCGTCAATCTTCTGGTGGCAATTTTGCCTCATCAAGTTGTGTTACTAATCGTGTTAAACTTTTTAGACCTGTGGAAGCATCGTCTGTGTGTGCCTCAACTGCTTGTTCAAGAGCGTTTTCTGCCAGATCCACTAGCGAAACTGAGCGTGGCATGTTGGTTTTCTTCAAGTTCTAAAGGAGTTTCAGCTCGTTCTGATCCTGTGGAAGCTTCTTCTGTTTGTTCCCCAACGTCTTCTTCTGCTTGATCAAATTGCGTAGCTAATGGTGTTAGACTTGTTTCTGCTAGTTCTGTTGGAATGAACGGCCAATACTGCATAATCAAATTGTGTAACTAATCGTGTTAGACTTGTTTCTGCGAGTTCTCTTGGAGTTTCAGCTGGTGCTTTTGTCGTGGTAGAATCTGCTGTGTGTGCTTCACCTGCATCTTAAAGAACGTTTTCTGCCCTGAGTTCTATAGTAGTTTGCTAGTTATGAAAGAGGTTCAGCTGGTGCTAGTTCTTCTTTTTGTGCCTCAACTATATTCTATAGCCAATTCCGTCTTATGAAGTCTGCTAGTTCTGTTGGAGTTTCAGCTGGTAGTGTACAAAAGCGCCCCAGAGGCATGAAATGGAATATTGCTTGGATAGCAAATCCATTACGTGGAAAGTCCGAACCAAAAGCTCACTGTGTGGGCTTCATAAAAGGTGGAAAAAGTGTCCCAGTGGCACGAAATGGAATATTGCTTGGATAGCAAATCCATTATGTGGAAAGTCCGAATCGAAAGCTCACTGTGTGGATGTCATCTGCAGACTGCATACTTCTGGTTTCCGGAAGAACAGCCTATGGTGAATGGAAGGCCCAATATACGGAAGTGAGGCTAAGCAGCCATGTGCAGGACGTGACGATTCCTTGGGTGAGCCCAGTACCAGAGCGCTGTGTGTTGGCTCTGCAAGTATGGAAGCCTCCTTGGATGGCGGGGAATGCCCATGGTCTTCCCCTGCCTTCCCTTGAGGGCTGACCAGGATGTCTTTGGCTGTTCTATATGGGCCAGCTGGGATGGGGGATAACACCACAACAGTGAGAGCCAAACGTCCTAAGAAACCCCCGGGAAGGTTAACCCGGTCAACAAATGCCCGCAGAAGTCGGATGTGTCGGCCTAACGGCGCAAGAACGCAGCTCTGCTGTGGACAGGCACAACGCAATCACGTCCGAAAAAAAACTCCGGATGAACGAAGAAGAAGAAGAAGGAGTTTCAGCTCGTTCTGATCCTTTGTAAGCTTCTTCTGTTTGTTCCCCAAGGTCTTCTTCTGCATTATCAAATTGCATAGCTAATGGTGTTAGACTCTTTTCTGCTAGTTCTTTTGGTATCAACGGCTAATTCTGCATAATCAAATTGTATAACTAATCGTGTTAGACTTGTTTCTGCGAGTTCTCTTGGAGTTTCAGCTGGTGCTTTTATCGTGGTAGAATCTGCTGTGTGTGCTTCACCTGCATCTTAAAGAACGTTTTCTGCCCTGCGTTCTATAGTAGTTTGCTAGTTATGAAAGAGTTTCAGCTGGTGCTAGTTCTTCTATTTGTGCCTCAACTATATTCTATAGCCAATTCCGTCTTATGAAGTCTGCTAGTTCTGTTGGAGTTTCAGCTGATAGTGTAGGAACAACGTCTGTTTGTACCTCATTTGCAGCTTGAATGGCGTTTTCTGCCTCATCCACTTGCGTACCTGATTAAAGCCGTATGTTTTCTGCTACTTCTGATGGAGATTCATCTCGTGTCAATCTTCTGCTTCGAATTCTACCTGATAAAGTTGTGTTACGAATCGTTTTAGTCCTGTGTCTGCTAGTTCTGTTGAAGTTTCAGCTAGTACTGATAGTGTAGGATCAACTTCGATTTGTGCCATAACTTCGTTTGCAAGAGCGTTGTCTACCACATCGCGTAACTGATCGTGACAGCGTGTTTTCTGCTGCTTCTGATGGAGATTCAGCTCGTGTCAAATTTCTGTTGGAAATTCTGCTTCTGATGGTTTGTACCTCATTTGCGTCAATCTTCTGGTGGCTGATATTGTAGGAACTGAAGTTTGAAAGCGTTTTATGCCTTATCCACTTGCGTAACTGATCGTATTAGACTTGTTTCGTCTAGTTCTGTTTCAGCTCGTACTAATCTTGTCGAAACATCTGTTTGTGCCTCAACTGCAGCTTGAATGGAGTTTTCTGCCTTATCCATTTGCGTTACTGATTGTGTCCGTATGTTTTCTGCTAATTCTTATGGAGATTCATCTCGTGTCAATATTCTGGTTCGATTTCTAGCTGATAAAGTTGTGTTACTAATCGTTTTAGTCCTGTTTCTGCTAGTTCTGTTGAAGTTTCAGCTAGTACTGATAGTGTAGGATCAACTTCAGTTTGTGCCTTAACTTCTTCTGCAAGACCACATCGCGTAATTGATCGTGGCAGCGTGTTTTCTGCTGCTTCTGATGGAGATTCAGCTCGTGTCAAATTTTTGGTGGCAATTCTGCTTCTGATGGAGATTCAGCTCGCGTCAATCTTCTGGTGTTCCCCAAGTTGTGTTACTAATCGTGTTAAACTTGTTAGACCTGTGGAAGCATCGTCTGTGTGTGCCTCAACTGCTTGTTCAAGAGCGTTTTGCTCGTTCTGATCCTATGGAAGCTTCTTCTGTTTGTTCCCCAACGTCTTCTTCTGCTTGATCAAATTGCGTAGCTAATGGTGTTAGACTTGTTTCTGCTAGTTCTGTTGGAATCAACGGCCAATTCTGCAAAATCAAATTGCATAACTAATCGTGTTAGACTTGTTTCTGCTAGTTCTGTTGGAGTTTCAGCTGGTGCTTTTATCGTGGTAGAATCTGCTGTGTGTGCTTCACCTGCATCTTAAAGAACGTTTTCTGCCCTGCGTTCTATAGTAGTTTGCTAGTTATGAAAGTGTTTCAGCTGGTGCTAGTTCTTCTATTTGTGCCTCAAATAGCACAAATAGTGCCTTCTATAGCCAATTCCGTCTTATGAAGTCATGTTAGACTTGCTTCTGCTAGTTCTGTTGGAGTTTCAGCTGATAGTGTAGGAACAACGTCTGTTTGTACCTCATTTGCAGCTTGAATGGCGTTTTCTGCCTCATCCACTTGCGTAACTGATTGAAGCCGTATGTTTTCTGCTACTTCTGATGGAGATTCATCTCGTGTCAATCTTCTGGTTCGAATTCTACCTGATAAAGTTGTGTTACTAATCGTTTTAGTCCTGTGTCTGCTAGTTCTGTTGAAGTTTCAGCTAGGACTGATTGTGTAGTATCAACTTCAATTTGTGCCTTAACTTCGTCTGCAAGAGCGTTTTCTACCACATCGCGTAACTGATCGTGACAGCGTGTTTTCTGCTGCTTCTGATGGAGTTTCAGCTCGTGTCAAATTTCTGGTGGCAATTCTGCCTCATCAAGTTGTGTTACTAATCGTGTTAAACTTGTTAGACCTGTGGAAGCATCGTCTGTGTGTGCCTCAACTGCTTGTTCAAGAGCGTTTTCTGCCAGATCCACTTGCGAAACTGATCGTGGCGTGATGGTTTTCTTCAAGTTCTAAAGGAGTTTCAGCTCGTTCTGATCCTTTGTAAGCTTCTTCTGTTTGTTCCCCAAGGTCTTCTTCTGCATTATCAAATTGCGTAGCTAATGGTGTTAGACTTGTTTCTGCTAGTTCTGTTGGAATCAACGGCCAATTCTGCATAATCAAATCGCATAACTAATCGTGTTAGACTTGTTTCTGCTAGTTCTCTTGGAGTTTCAGCTGGTGCTTTTATCGTGGTAGAATCTGCTGTGTGTGCTTCACCTGCATCTTAAAGAACGTTTTCTGCCCTGCGTTCTATAGTAGTTTGCTAGTTATGAAAGAGTTTCAGCTGGTGCTAGTTCTTCTATTTGTGCCTCAAATAGCACAAATAGTGCCTTCTATAGCCAATTCCGTCTTATGAAGTCATGTTAGACTTGCTTCTGCTAGTTCTGTTGGAGTTTCAGCTGATAGTGTAGGAACAACGTCTGTTTGTACCTCATTTGCAGCTTGAATGGCGTTTTCTGCCTCATCCACTTGCGTAACTGATTGAAGCCGTATGTTTTCTGCTACTTCTGATGGAGATTCATCTCGTGTCAATCTTCTGGTTCGAATTCTACCTGATAAAGTTGTGTTACTAATCGTTTTAGTCCTGTTTCTGCTAGTTCTGTTGAAGTTTCAGCTAGTACTGATAGTGTAGGATCAACCTCTGTTTGTGCCTAAACTTCTTCTTCAAGAGCGTTTTCTACCACATCAACTTGCGTAACTGATCGTGGCAACGTGTTTTCTGCTGCTTCTGATGGAGATTCAGCTCGCGTCAATCTTCTGGTGGCAATTCTGCCTCATCAAGTTGTGTTACTAATCTTGTTAGTCCAGCTATGTCTTTGCTGATCCTGTGTCCATCGTCTGTGTGTGCCTCAACTGCTTGTTCAAGAGCGTTTTCTGCCAGATCCACTTGCGAAACTGATCGTGGCATGATGGTTTTCTTCAAGTTTAAAGGAGTTTCAGCTCGTTCTGATCCTTTGTAAGCTTCTTCTGTTTGTTCCCCAAGTTCTTCTTCTGCATTATCAAATTGCGTGGCTAATGGTGTAGACTTGTTTCTGCTAGTTCTGTTGGAATCAACGGCCAATTCTGCATAATCAAATTGCATAACTAATCGTGTTAGACTTGTTTCTGCTAGTTCTCTTGGAGTTTCAGCTGGTGCTTTTATCGTGGTAGAATCTGCTGTGTGTGCTTCACCTGCATCTTAAAGAACGTTTTCTGCCCTGCGTTCTATAGTAGTTTGCTAGTTATGAAAGAGTTTCAGCTGGTGCTAGTTCTTCTATTTGTGCCTCAAATAGCACAAATAGTGCCTTCTATAGCCAATTCCGTCTTATGAAGTCATGTTAGACTTGCTTCTGCTAGTTCTGTTGGAGTTTCAGCTGATAGTGTAGGAACAACGTCTGTTTGTACCTCATTTGCAGCTTGAATGGCGTTTTCTGCCTCATCCACTTGCGTAACTGATTGAAGCCGTATGTTTTCTGTTACTTCTGATGGAGATTCATCTCGTGTCAATCTTCTGGTTCGAATTCTACCTGATAAAGTTGTGTTACTAATCGTTTTAGTCCTGTTTCTGCTAGTACTGATAGTGTAGGATCAACTTCAGTTTGTGCCTTAACTTCTTCTGCAAGACCACATCGCGTAATTGATCGTGGCAGCGTGTTTTCTGCTGCTTCTGATGGAGATTCAGCTCGTGTCAAATTTTTTGGTGGCAATTCTGCTTCTGATGGAGATTCAGCTCGCGTCAATCTTCTGGTGGCAATTTTGCCTCATCAAGTTGTGTTACTAATCGTGTTAAACTTTTTAGACCTGTGGAAGCATCGTCTGTGTGTGCCTCAACTGCTTGTTCAAGAGCGTTTTCTGCCAGATCCACTAGCGAAACTGAGCGTGGCATGTTGGTTTTCTTCAAGTTCTAAAGGAGTTTCAGCTCGTTCTGATCCTGTGGAAGCTTCTTCTGTTTGTTCCCCAACGTCTTCTTCTGCTTGATCAAATTGCGTAGCTAATGGTGTTAGACTTGTTTCTGCTAGTTCTGTTGGAATGAACGGCCAATACTGCATAATCAAATTGCATAACTAATCGTGTTAGACTTGTTTCTGCGAGTTCTCTTGGAGTTTCAGCTGGTGCTTTTGTCGTGGTAGAATCTGCTGTGTGTGCTTCACCTGCATCTTAAAGAACGTTTTCTGCCCTGAGTTCTATAGTAGTTTGCTAGTTATGAAAGAGTTTCAGCTGGTGCTAGTTCTTCTATTTGTGCCTCAACTATATTCTATAGCCAATTCCGTCTTATGAAGTCTGCTAGTTCTGTTGGAGTTTCAGCTGGTAGTGTACAAAAGCGCCCCAGAGGCATGAAATGGAATATTGCTTGGATAGCAAATCCATTACGTGGAAAGTCCGAACCAAAATCTCACTGTGTGGGCTTCATAAAAGGTGGAAAAAGTGTCCCAGTGGCACGAAATGGAATATTGCTTGGATAGCAAATCCATTATGTGGAAAGTCCGAATCGAAAGCTCACTGTGTGGATGTCATCTGCAGACTGCATACTTCTGGTTTCCGGAAGAACAGCCTATGGTGAATGGAAGGCCCAATATACGGAAGTGAGGCTAAGCAGCCATGTGCAGGACGTGACGATTCCTTGGGTGAGCCCAGTACCAGAGCGCTGTGTGTTGGCTCTGCAAGTATGGAAGCCTCCTTGGATGGCGGGGAATGCCCATGGTCTGCCCCTGCCTTCCCTTGAGGGCTGACCAGGATGTCTTTGGCTGTTCTATATGGGCCAGCTGGGATGGGGGATAACACCACAACAGTGAGAGCCAAACGTCCTAAGAAACCCCGGGAAGGTTAACCCGGTCAACAAATGCCCGCAGAAGTCGGATGTGTCGGCCTAACGGCGCAAGAACTCAGCTCTGCTGTGGACAGGCACAACGCAATCACGTCCGAAAAAAAACTCCGGATGAACGAAGAAGAAGGAGTTTCAGCTCGTTCTGATCCTTTGTAAGCTTCTTCTGTTTGTTCCCCAAGGTCTTCTTCTGCATTATCAAATTGCATAGCTAATGGTGTTAGACTCTTTTCTGCTAGTTCATTTGGTATCAACGGCTAATTCTGCATAATCAAATTGTATAACTAATCGTGTTAGACTTGTTTCTGCGAGTTCTCTTGGAGTTTCAGCTGGTGCTTTTATCGTGGTAGAATCTGCTGTGTGTGCTTCACCTGCATCTTAAAGAACGTTTTCTGCCCTGCGTTCTATAGTAGTTTGCTAGTTATGAAAGAGTTTCAGCTGGTGCCAGTTCTTCTATTTGTGCCTCAACTATATTCTATAGCCAATTCCGTCTTATGAAGTCTGCTAGTTCTGTTGGAGTTTCAGCTGATAGTGTAGGAACAACGTCTGTTTGTACCTCATTTGCAGCTTGAATGGCGTTTTCTGCCTCATCCACTTGCGTAACTGATTGAAGCCGTATGTTTTCTGCTACTTCTGATGGAGATTCATCTCGTGTCAATCTTCTGGTTCGAATTCTACCTTATAAAGTTGTGTTGCTAATCGTTTTAGTCCTGTGTCTGCTAGTTCTGTTGAAGTTTCAGCTAGTACTGATAGTGTAGGATCAACTTCAGTTTGTGCCTTAACTTCGTCTGCAAGAGCGTTTTCTACCACATCGTGGCAGCGTGTTTTCTGCTGCTTCTGATGGAGATTCAGCTCGCGTCAATCTTCTGGTGGCAATTCTGCCTCATCAAGTTGTGTTAATAATCGTGTTAAACTTGTTAGACCTATGGAAGCATCGTCTGTGTGTGCCTCAACTGCTTGTTCAAGAGCGTTTTCAGCCAGATCCACTTACGAACCTGATCGTGGCATGATGGTTTTCTTCAAGTTCTAAAGGAGTTTCAGCTCGTTCTGATCCTGTGGAAGCTTCTTCTGTTTGTTCCCCAACGTCTTCTTCTGCTTGATCAAATTGCGTAGCTAATGGTGTTAGACTTGTTTCTGCTAGTTCTGTTGGAATGAACGGCCAATACTGCATAATCAAATTGCATAACTAATCGTGTTAGACTTGTTTCTGCGAGTTCTCTTGGAGTTTCAGCTGGTGCTTTTGTCGTGGTAGAATCTGCTGTGTGTGCTTCACCTGCATCTTAAAGAACGTTTTCTGCCCTGAGTTCTATAGTAGTTTGCTAGTTATGAAAGAGGTTCAGCTGGTGCTAGTTCTTCTTTTTGTGCCTCAACTATATTCTATAGCCAATTCCGTCTTATGAAGTCTGCTAGTTCTGTTGGAGTTTCAGCTGGTAGTGTACAAAAGCGCCCCAGAGGCATGAAATGGAATATTGCTTGGATAGCAAATCCATTACGTGGAAAGTCCGAACCAAAATCTCACTGTGTGGGCTTCATAAAAGGTGGAAAAAGTGTCCCAGTGGCACGAAATGGAATATTGCTTGGATAGCAAATCCATTATGTGGAAAGTCCGAATCGAAAGCTCACTGTGTGGATGTCATCTGCAGACTGCATACTTCTGGTTTCCGGAAGAACAGCCTATGGTGAATGGAAGGCCCAATATACGGAAGTGAGGCTAAGCAGCCATGTGCAGGACGTGACGATTCCTTGGGTGAGCCCAGTACCAGAGCGCTGTGTGTTGGCTCTGCAAGTATGGAAGCCTCCTTGGATGGCGGGGAATGCCCATGGTCTGCCCCTGCCTTCCCTTGAGGGCTGACCAGGATGTCTTTGGCTGTTCTATATGGGCCAGCTGGGATGGGGGATAACACCACAACAGTGAGAGCCAAACGTCCTAAGAAACCCCCGGGAAGGTTAACCCGGTCAACAAATGCCCGCAGAAGTCGGATTTGTCGGCCTAACGGCGCAAGAACTCAGCTCTGCTGTGGACAGGCACAACGCAATCACGTCCGAAAAAAAACTCCGGATGAACGAAGAAGAAGGAGTTTCAGCTCGTTCTGATCCTTTGTAAGCTTCTTCTGTTTGTTCCCCAAGGTCTTCTTCTGCATTATCAAATTGCATAGCTAATGGTGTTAGACTCTTTTCTGCTAGTTCATTTGGTATCAACGGCTAATTCTGCATAATCAAATTGTATAACTAATCGTGTTAGACTTGTTTCTGCGAGTTCTCTTGGAGTTTCAGCTGGTGCTTTTATCGTGGTAGAATCTGCTGTGTGTGCTTCACCTGCATCTTAAAGAACGTTTTCTGCCCTGCGTTCTATAGTAGTTTGCTAGTTATGAAAGAGTTTCAGCTGGTGCCAGTTCTTCTATTTGTGCCTCAACTATATTCTATAGCCAATTCCGTCTTATGAAGTCTGCTAGTTCTGTTGGAGTTTCAGCTGATAGTGTAGGAACAACGTCTGTTTGTACCTCATTTGCAGCTTGAATGGCGTTTTCTGCCTCATCCACTTGCGTAACTGATTGAAGCCGTATGTTTTCTGCTACTTCTGATGGAGATTCATCTCGTGTCAATCTTCTGGTTCGAATTCTACCTTATAAAGTTGTGTTGCTAATCGTTTTAGTCCTGTGTCTGCTAGTTCTGTTGAAGTTTCAGCTAGTACTGATAGTGTAGGATCAACTTCAGTTTGTGCCTTAACTTCGTCTGCAAGAGCGTTTTCTACCACATCGTGGCAGCGTGTTTTCTGCTGCTTCTGATGGAGATTCAGCTCGCGTCAATCTTCTGGTGGCAATTCTGCCTCATCAAGTTGTGTTAATAATCGTGTTAAACTTGTTAGACCTATGGAAGCATCGTCTGTGTGTGCCTCAACTGCTTGTTCAAGAGCGTTTTCAGCCAGATCCACTTACGAACCTGATCGTGGCATGATGGTTTTCTTCAAGTTCTAAAGGAGTTTCAGCTCGTTCTGATCCTGTGGAAGCTTCTTCTGTTTGTTCCCCAACGTCTTCTTCTGCTTGATCAAATTGCGTAGCTAATGGTGTTAGACTTGTTTCTGCTAGTTCTGTTGGAATCAACGGCCAATTCTGCATAATCAAATTGCATAACTAATCGTGTTAGCCTTGTTTCTGCGAGTTCTCTTGGAGTTTCAGCTGGTGCTTTTGTCGTGGTAGAATTTGTTGTGTGTGCTTCACCTGCATCTTCAAGAACGTTTCCTGCCCTGCGTTCTATAGTAGTTTGCTAGTTATAAAGCAGTTTCTGCTGGTGCTAGTTCTTCTATGTGTGCCTGAACTATATTCTATAGCCAATTCCGTCTTATGATGTCGTGTTAGACATGTTTCTGCTAGTTCTGTTAGAGTTTCAGCTGATATTGTAGGAACTGAAGTTTGAAAGCGATTAATGCCTTATCCACTTGCGTAACTGATCGTATTAGACTGGTTTCGTCTAGTTCTGTTTCAGCTCGTACTAATCTTGTCGAAACATCTGTTTGTGCCTCAACTGCAGCTTGAATGGAGTTTTCTGCCTCATCCATTTGCGTTACTGATTGTGCCCGTATGTTTTCTGCTAATTCTTATGGAGATTCATCTCGTGTCAATATTCTGGTTCGAATTCTAGCTGATAAAGTTGTGTTACTAATCGTTTTAGTCCTGTTTCTGCTAGTTCTGTTGAAATTTCAGCTAGTACTGATAGTGTAGGATCAACCTCTGTTTGTGCCTAAACTTCTTCTTCAAGAGCGTTTTCTACCACATCAACTTGCGTAACTGATCGTGGCAACGTGTTTTCTGCTGCTTCTGATGGAGATTCTGCTCGCGTCAATCTTCTGGTGGCAATTCTGCCTCATAAAGTTGTGTTACTAATCTTGTTAGTCCAGCTATGTCTTTGCTGATCCTATGTCCATCGTCTGTGTGTGCCTCAACTGCTTGTTCAAGAGCGTTTTCTGCCAGATCCACTTGCGAAACTGAGCGTGGCATGGTGGTTTTCTTCAAGTTCTAAAGGAGTTTCAGCTCGTTCTGGTCCTTTGTAAGTCTAACACGACTTCATAAGACGGAATTAGCTATAGAATATAGTTGAGGTACAAATAGAATAACTAGCACCAGCAGATACTCCTTCATAACTAGCAAACTATTACAGAGCACAAACAGCAGATTGTACCACGATAAAAGCACAAGCTGAAACTCCAAGAGAACTAGCAGAAACAAGTCTAACACGATTAGTTACGCAATTTCATTATGCGGAAGAAGACGTTGGGGAACAAACAGAAGAAGCTTCCACAGGATCAGCACGAGCTGAAACTCCTTTAAAACTTGAAGAAAACCATCATACCACAATCAGTTACGCAAATGGATCTGGCAGGAAAATTCTCTTGAACAAGCAGTTGAGGCACACACAGACGACGGACACAGTATCAGCAAAGAACTAGCACAAACTGGACTAACAAGATTAGTAACACACCTTGATCAGGCAGAATTGGTACCAAAAGATTGACGTGAGCTGAGTCAGAAGCAGCAGAAGACACGCTGCCAAGGTCAGTTACGCAAGTGGATGTGGACGAAAATGCTCTTGAAGAAGCAGTTGAAGCAGAAACAGACGTTGATCCGACACTATTAGTACTAGCTCAATCTCCAATATAACTAGCAGAAATAGAACTAAAACAGAACTAGAAGAAACAAGTCTAATGTTACGCAAGTGGATCAGGCATAAAACGCTTTCAAGCTTCAGTTGAGGCACAAACAGAAGTTGATCCTACACTATCAGCTGAAACTCCAACAGAACTAGCAGGAACAAGTCTAACATGACTTCATAAGACGGAATTGGCAATATAATATAGTTGAGGCACAAATAGAAGAACAAGCACCAGCATGAAACTCCTTCATAACTAGCAAACTACTATAGAACGCAGGGCAGAAAACGTTCTTGAAGATGCAGGTGAAGCACACACAGCAGATTCTACCACGATAAAAGCATCAGCTGAAACTCCAAGAGAACTAGCAGAAACAAGTCTAACACGATTAGTTATGCAATTTGATTACGCAGAATTGGCCGTTGATTCCAACAGAACTAGCAGAAACAAGTCTAACACCATTAGCTACGCAATTTGATCAAGCAGAAGAAGACGTTGGGGAACAAATAGAAGAAGCTTCCACAGGATCAGAACTAGCTGAAACTCCTTTAGAACTTGAAGAAAACCATCATGCCACGATAAATTTCGCAAGTGGCTCTGGCAGAAAACGCTCTTGAACAAACAGTTGAGGCACACACAGACGATGGACACAGGATCAGCAAAGACATAGCTGGACTAACAAGATTAGTAACACAACTTGATGAGGCAGAATTGCCACCAGAATATTGACGCGAGCTGAATCTCCATCAGAAGCAGCAGAAATCACGTTGCCACGATCAGTTACGCAAGTTGATGTGGTAGAAATCGCTCTTGAAGAAGTTTAGGCACAAACAGAGGTTGATACTATCAGTACTAGCTGAAACTCCTATAGAACTAGCAGAAGCAGGATTAAAACGATTGGTAATACAACTTTATGAGGTAGAATTCAAACCAGAAGATTGACACGAGATGAATAAGAAGTAGCAGAAAACATACGGCCACAATCAGTTACGGGCAGTGGATGAAACAGAAAACGCCATTCAAGCTGCAAATAAGGCACAAACAGACGTTTCCACAAGATTAGCACGAGCTGAAACAGAACTAGAAGAAACAAGATGCTTCCAGCACGAACAGCTGATTCTACCACGTTAAAACACCAGTTGAAACTCCAACAGAACTAGCAGAAACAAGTCTACGCAATTTGATTATGCAGAAGAAGACATTGGGGAACAAACAGAAGAAGTTTCCACAGGATCAGAACGAGCTGAAACTCCTTTAGAACTTGAAGAAAACCATTATGCCACGATCAATTTCGCCAGTGGATCTGGCAGAAAACGCTCTTGAACAAGCAGTTGAGGCAGACACAGACGATGGACACAGGAGCAGCAAAGACCTAGCTGGACTAACAAGATTAGTAACACAACTTGATGAGGCAGAATTGCCACCAGAAGATTGACACGAGATGAATCTACATCAGAAGCAGCAGAAAACACGTTGCCACGATCAGTTACGCAAGTTGATGTGGTAGAAAACGCTCTTGAAGAAGAAGTTTAGGCACAAACAGAGGTTGATACCACACTATCAATACTAGCTGAAACTACTAGCAGAAACAGGACAAAAATGATTAGTAATACAACTTAATCAGGTAGAATTCAAAACCAGAAGATGAATCTCCATAAGAAGTAGTAGAAAACATACGGCCACAATAAGTTAAGCAAGTGTATGATGCAGAGAACGTCATTCAAGCTGCACATGAGGCACAAACAGACGTTTCCACAAGATTAGCACGAGCTGAAAAAGAACTATAAGAAACAAGTCTAATACAATCAGTTACGCAGGCATAAAACGCTTTCAAATTTCAGTTCCTACACTATCAGCTGAAACTCCAACAGTACTAGCAGAAACAAGTCTACCACGACATCATAAGACGGAATTGGCTATAGAATATAGGTGAGGTACAAATAGAAGAACTAGTACCAGCAGAAACTGGCAAACTACTATAGAAGGCAGGCCAGAGAACGTTCTTGAAGATTCATGTGAAGCACACACAGCAGATTCTATCACGATAAAAGCATCAGCTGAAACTCCAAGAGAACTAGCAGAAACAAGTCTAACACGATTAGTAATGCTATTTAATTATGCAGAATTGGCCGTTGATTCCAACAGAACTAGCAGAAACAAGTCTAACATCATTAGCTACGCAATTTGATTATGCAGAAGAAGACGTTGGTGATCAAACAGAAGAAGCTTCCACAGGATCAGAACGAGATGAAACTCCATTAGACCGTGAAGAAAACCATCATGCCACGTCTGTTTTTATTCCTCATCCACTTGCGTTACTGCTCATGGAGCTTGTCTTCTGCTAGTTATGAAGGAGTTTTAGCTGGTGCTGAAACCATCTTCTGTTTGTGCCTTAACTATATTCTATAATCATTTCTGTCTTATGATGTCGTGTTAGATTTTTTTCTGCTAGTTCTTTTGGAGTTTCAGCTAGTGTCGGGTAGATAGTGTCGGATCAACGTCTGTTTGTGCATAAACTGCTTCTTCAAGAGCGTTTTTTTCCACATCCACTTGCATAAATGATCGTGGCAGCGTGTCTTTAGCTGTTTCTGATGGAGATACAGCTCTTGTCGATCTTTTGGTGCCAATTCTGCCTGATCAAGGTGTGTTACTAATCTTGTTAGTCCAGTTTGTGTACAGCGTCTGAGTGTGCCTCAACTGCTTGTTCAAGAGCTTTTCCTGCCAGATCCACTTGCGTAACTGATCGTGGCATGATAGTTTTTTAAAGGATGGTTCTAAAGGAGTTTCAGCTCGTTCTGGTCCTGTGGAAGCTTCTTCTGTGTGTTCTCCAACGTCTTCCTCTGCATAATCAAATTGCGTAACTAATCGTATTAGACTTGTTCTTTTATCTGCTGTTTGTGCTTCACCTGCATCTTCTAGAACGTTTTCTGCCGTGCGTTCCATAGTAGTTTGCTAGTTATGAAGGAGTTTCTGCTGGTGCTAGTTCTTCTATTTGTACCTTAGCTATATTCTATAGCCAATTCCGTCTTATGATGTCGTGTTAGACTTGTTTCTGCTAGTTCTGTTGAGTTTCAGCTGATAGTGTAGGAACTGAAGCTTGAAAGCGTTTTATGCCTTATCCACTTGCGTAACTGATCGTATTAGACTTGTTTCTTCTAGTTCTGTTTCAGCTCGTGCTAAATCTTGTGCCAACGTCTGTTTGTGCCTCATCTGCAGCTTGAATGGCGTTTTCTGCCTCATCCACTTGCAATTGTGGCCGTATGTTTTCTTCTACTTCTTATGGATATTCATCTCGTGTCAATCTTCTTGTTTGAATTCTTGTTAGTCCAGCTAGGTCTGTGCTGATCGTGTGTCCATCGTCAGTGTGTGCCTCAACTGCTTGTTCAAGAGCGTTTTCTGCCAGGTCCACTTGCGAAACTGAGCGTGGTATGATAGTTTCTTCAAGTTCTAAAGGAGTTTCAGCTCGTTCTGATCCTGTGGAAGCTTCTTCTGTTTGTTCCCCAACGTCTTCTTCTGCTTGATCAAATTGTGTAGCTAATGTTGTTAGACTTGTTTCTGCTTGTTCTGTTGGAATCAACGGCCAATTCTGCATAATCAAATTGCATAACTAATCGTGTTAGACTTGTTTCTGCTAGTTCTCTTGGAGTTTCAGCTGATGCTTTTATCGTGGTAGAATCTGCTGTGTGTCACCTGCATCTTCAAGAACGTTTTCTGCCCTGCGTTCTATAGTAGTTTGCTAGTTATGAAGGAGTTTCTGCTGGTGCTAGTTCATCTATTTGTGCCTCAACTATATTCTATAGCCAATTCCGTCTTATGATGTCGTGTTAGACTTGTTTCTGCTAGTTCTGTTGGAGTTTCAGCTGATAGTGTAGGAACTGAAGTTTGAAAGCGTTTTATGCCTTATCCACTTGCGTAACTGATCGTATTAGACTTGTTTCGTCTAGTTCTGTTTCAGCTCGTACTAATCTTGTCGAAACGATCTGTTTGTGCCTCAATCTGCAGCTTGAATGGAGTTATTCTGCCTCATCCATTTGCGTACTGATTGTGCCCGTATGTTTTCTGCTACTTCTGATGGAGATTCATCTCGTGTCAATATTCTGGTTCGAATTCTAGCTGATAAAGTTGTGTTACTAATCGTTTTAGTCCTGTTTCTGCTAGTTCTGTTGAAGTTTCAGCTAGTACTGATAGTGTTGGATCAACCTCTCTTTGTGCCTAAACTTCTTTTTCAAGAGCGTTTTCTACCACATCAACTTGCGTAACTGATCGTGGCAACGTGATTTCTGCTGCTTCTGATGGAGATTCAGCTCGCGTCAATCTTCTGGTGGCAATTCTGCCTCATCAAGTTGTGTTTCTATGTCCAGATATGTTACTAATCTTGTTAGTCCAGCTATGTTTTTGCTGATCCTGTGTCCATGGTCTGTGTGTGCCTCAACTGTTTGTTCAAGAGCGTTTTCTGCCAGATCCATTTGCGAAACTGATCGTGGCATGATGGTTTTCTTCAAGTTGTAAAGGAGTTTCAGCTCGTTCTGATCCTTTGTAAGCTTCTTCTGTTTGTTCCCCAAGGTCTTCTTCTGTATTATCAAATTGCGTAGCAAATGGTGTTAGACTTGTTTCTGCTAGTTCTGTTGGAATCAACGGCCAATTCTACATAATTAAATTGCATAACTAATCGTGTTAGACTTGTTTCTGCTAGTTCTTTTGGGGTTTCAGCTGATGCTTTTATCGTGGTAGAACCTGCTGTGTGTGCTTCACCTGCATCTTCAAGAACGTTTTCTGCCCTGCGTTCTATAGTAGTTTGCTAGTTATGAAGGAGTTTCTGCTGGTGCTTGTTCTTCTATTTGTGCCTCAACTATATTATATAGCCAATTCCGTCTTATGAAGTCATGTTAGACTTGTTCCTGCTAGTTCTGTTGGAGGTTCAGCTGATAGTGTAGGATCAACTTCTTTTTGTGCCTCAACTGAAGCTTGAACGCGTTTTATGCCTGATCCACTTGCATAACATTATACTTGTTTCTTCTAGTTCTTTTTTAGTCCTGTTTCTGCTAGTTATATTTGAGATTTTGCTAGTACTAATAGTGTCGGATCAACGTCTGTTTGTGCTTCAACTGCTTCTTCAAGAGCGTTTTCTTCCACATCCACTTGCGTAACCGACCTTGGCATCGTGTCTTCTGCTGCTTTTGACTCAGCTCATGTCAATCTTTTGGTACCAATTCTGCCTGATCAAGGTGTGTTACTAATCTTGTTAGTCCAGTTTGTGCTAGTTCTTTGCTGATACTGTGTCCGTCGTCTGTGTGTGCCTCAACTGCTTGTTCAAGAGAATTTTCCTGCCAGATCCATTTGCGTAACTGATCGTGGTATGATGGTTTTCTTCAAGTTCTAAAGGAGTTTCAGCTCGTGCTGATCCTGTGGAAGCTTCTTCTGTTTGTTCCCCAACAATAATGAAATTGCGTAACTAATCGTGTTAGACTTGTTTCTGCTAGTTCTCTTGGAGTTTTAGCTTATGCTTTTATCGTGGTAGAATCTGCTGTTTGTGCTCTATAGTAGTTTGCTAGTTCTTCTATTTGTGCCTCAACTTTATTCTATAGCCAATTCCGTCTTATGAAGTCGTGTTAGATTTGCTTCTGCTAGTTCTGCTAGTTCTGCTAGTTCTGCTAGGGGAGTGTGAGTTCCCTTGAGCAAGATGGCGGGACATTTTTTCATCGTGTAAAATGGACCGTGTTTTATCCGAAATGTGTATGGATTAAGTGTGTTTTTCGTGGTGAAATGGAGTTCGGACCGTGCAACGGAGTTCGTGCACGCGCGCCCGGACTCCCTTCGGCGTATCATCGGCGCCCGGTGGCGATAGTTAAGACTAACATGACGACCGACAAGAACACGGCGTGGTAAGAGGGCGGGTACACGCAGAAGGCGTTTAAAATGTGACAGATTGGGCATCGGACACGTTCGAGTACTGTACTGGAACTGTGCATCATATAGTCAACGCCGACCCATTCTTGAAAAACTACTGTACGGAAACGATATTTTAGTCTTACAAGAAACACAGCTCGGCGACGGAACAGTCAATGTCGCGGGATTTCAGGGATTCTTTAACAGGCGGCACCTCGGATAGGCCATTCTGGTCCGCGACAACATACTAGTGTCTGAGATCGATATGTCTTCCTGGAACAGTGATGCCCTGCAAGTGCAGGCATTAAGAATAATGACACCAGTGCAGCTTGTAATCGTGAACGTTTATGCGCGAAATGGGAAGGTCGACGTGCGACAATGGCAGAGTTTGTTCTATATGGATGAAAGGCATATCATCTACTGTGGGGACTTCAATGCCAGAGGCAGTCAATGGGGGAATTGCATCACCAATAGACAGGGAGAAGATCTGGAGGACGCCTTGGTATCTGCTGCCCTAATATGCCTGAATGATGGGAAGGTCACTAGAATAGCCACTCAACCAGGTGACTCTGACAGCATCATTGACTTGGCTCTGGTGTCGCCCACCATCGCACCAAGGTGCCGGTGGGGCACACTGGGATACCACGATAGTGACCACTACCCTTGTGTCATCCTGATCAAGAAAGACGGGGCCATGAGTCAAAGAAACAAGACAAATGCCTTCCCGTACGACGACAACACTGGTCAAGACGCCATAAGCAAGATCAGAAGAAGAAAACTAACTTCCTCCCGCAGGAGACAAGAAAGATGGTTGCAGCCACCATGGTGGAATGGAGAGGCCGAGAAGGCATGGCTGGGAGGCTGTCAAAGACTGGCAAAAGGCCAGAAAGGCTAACATGCCACAGGTTGAGTTGGCGAACCTGAAGACTGAGGTCGATAGGACGACGACTTTATTCAAATCCTGCGCCAAACAGGCCAAGGCCGAGAAATGGGACGAGTTCTGCAGGAAGGTGTGCTCCGAGCGATCTCTTACGACATTCTGGCGCCTCCACAAGAGCATGAACGGTGCAGCACAACGTAGGGGTATTCCAGACTTTCAAGGCACAGACCTCGCATGGAAAAAGTCGGATGCGGATAAAGGCAAGGCCCTTCTTGCACGCTACATAGAACAGACTGACCAGAAAGACGAGCCCGCCAGACAGAGGACCACAACGACACTCTCTCAGTTGTGCGAGGGGGTCGGAACATACGAAGAATGGCCAATCACAGCTGAGATATTGCGTGCGATGCTCAAGAAATCACCTAACACCGCCCCAGGCCCAGACGGCATCCGATATGGTGACCTACTGGTGATATCAGATGATGACATGGAAGAACTGGCCAGAGAATTCAACACCAGTATCCAGAGGGGTCAGGTCAAAGAAGAATGGCTACACAGCTACTTGCTGCCGCTGCCAAAACCGAACAAAGACCATTCCAAGATAAGCGGCTACAGAATCATTACGATGCAGAATACTGTTGGCAAGCTACTGGAGAAAATTGTAGCACACAGACTTGCTTGGGACTTGGAACAGCTCGGCTGCTTCCCGCCCACACTTGGAGGATACAGACGCAACAAAGAGTCATGGCTGAATGCGGTGGTCTTTGCTCAAGATGTTTACGAAGGATTTCAGGTCAGAGAAGAGACATGTGCGGCCGCCATAGACTTAGAGGACGCATATAACAGAATATCTTTCGAGCACTTGTTGCAAATCCTCCTCAGACTGAAAGTGCACCCTCACCTTGTACGGTGGATAGCTGCAGTTCTGCTCCAACGGAAGGTGGTGCTAAGATGCGGGAGTTGGTCTTCTGAGCCGATAACGATATGTCCAGGATTGCCGCAGGGTTCACCACTGTCACCAGTACTATTCAACGTGTATACGGTGCCGATCACTGAACAACAGTTGGACGGGAGGGGTAGGACGACATCCTCGTGTATCGACAGGGTCGAGATAGACAGGCGGTTGCCAATGATATGCAGGGCGAACTAGATCGAATTTCCTCATTGTGTGCTGATGCCGTTGCCCTTGTCAACCCTGCAAATGCACCGGTTACATGGTTCTCACTAAACAACCATATTGTGAAAACAGACCTGCCGGCAGTAAGAATGGATGGGAGCATTTTGAGTAGAACCCAGTCAATGACATATCTTGGCGTGAGGCTTGATCGTAGCCTGTCCTTCAGAGATCATGTCGATTATGTCATAACGAAGGCTCGAAAAGGTTTGTCAGCAATGAGAGTCATGGCGACTGCCAATATCGAGCAAAGACTGCTAATACTTCTGTTCCAAGGACTTGTGCTTTCAGGCATCGAGTATGCCCCGGCCATCCTCACTGTCAGCCCTACACAGATTGGAAGACTTGAAAAGGTACAAAACGAAGCCATGCGCATCATTTTGGGCTGCACGAGAGACACCAGCTGTGTAGCAATGAGATACCTCCTTGACTTCCCGACAAAGGAACACAGGATCAAGATCTGGAGAGCTCGTGCATACTTAAAAATAAGTGCAGATGAGCAGCACCCTCTGAATGACGCTATATTCAGAGAAAAGGGTGACAGGCTAAAGAGGGGCAAATCATGGATGGGTCGGGCGGAAGATGTCGCCAGATAGGTCTGCAGTCTTACCAGTATCAACCCCGGCAAGGAATGGGTGCTGGTGCCTCCAGCTTTTAAGTGCACTTTCTCCTGCATTATCACACTCGACAGACGGTGCAGAGAGCAGAACCCTGCCGCTGTCAATGCAGAGGTTAACGCGCTCATCTATGAACACCCAGATAACCCCGAAGTGCTCATCTATACAGATGGCCGAACCGTTCAAGAATCCAGTGGTGCCCACTCTATGACCACGAGCAGCATGACGATGGAGGTGATGGCAGTTACACAGGCTTTCATATGGCTGGAATCACAGCTTATACCAACGTGTGTGTACTAAGTGATTCAATGAGCATGATTCAGAAGGTCGAAGCTGGATCTGTACGTAGACAGTGGACTGAATCGCTGCGGAAGTCTGTTGTCCGTAAAGTCACCTTCATCTTCGTCCCGGGACATGCGGGAGTCGAGGGAAATGAACGAGCTGACAAACTGGCTGGCTCTGCACCCCCTGTAGATGGCCAGCCCATGGATCGTGCTGATGTTATTAACGTCCTTAAAGATATGGCGAGAACAGAGGACTTTGACGTCAGTGATTCCACATCGCTGTCCAGGATGAAAGACCTGGGAGTAAGAATCGGCACAGCCAGACGCGAGAGGTACATCGGGAAAACAAAGAGCATCGTCAACCAACACAGAACTGGCACTATTAGCCACCAGACGCTGATGCATATGCTGGGTGGGGGGGGGGGGAAGGATCTGAGTACCTATGGACATGTCCGGAGTGCAATGAAGATACCCCAACTGATAACTGAAAACTGATAACTGCTAGTTCTGTTGGAGTTTCAGCTGATAGTGTAGGAACTGAAGCTTGAAAGCGTTTTATGCCTTATCCACTTGCGTAACTGATCGTATTAGACTTGTTTCTTCTAGTTCTGTTTCAGCTCGTGCTAAATCTTGTGCCAACGTCTGTTTGTGCCTCATCTGCAGCTTCAATGGCGTATTCTGCCTCATCCACTTGCGTAACTGATTGTGCCCGTATGTTTTCTGCTACTTCTGATGGAGATTCATCTCGTGTCAATCTTCTGGTTCGAATTCTACCTGATAAAGTTGTGTTACTAATCGTTTTAGTCCTGTTTCTGCTAGTTCTGTTGGAGTTTCAGCAAGTACTGATAGTGTAGTATCAACTTCTGTTTGTGCCTAAACGTCTTTCAAGAGCGTTTTCTACCACACCAACTTGCGTAACTGATCGTGGCAGCGTGTTTTCTGCTGCTTCTGATGGAGATTCAGCTCGTGTCAATCTTCTGTTGTAAATTCTGCTTCTAATGGAGATTCAGCTCGCGTCAATTTTCTGGTGGCAATTATGCCTCATCAAGTTGTGTTACTAATCGTGTTAAACTTGTTAGACCTGTGGAAGCATCGTCTGTGTGGTCCTCAACTGCTTGTTCAAGAGCGTTTTCTGCCAGATCCACTTGAGAAACTGATCGTGGCATAATGGTTTTCTTCAAGTTCTAAAGGAGTTTCAGCTCGTTCTGATCCTGTGGTAGTTTCTTCTGTTTGTTCCCCACCGTCTTCTTCTGCATAATCAAATTGCGTAGCTAATGGTGTTAGACTTGTTTCTGCTAGTTCTGTTGGAATCAACGGCTAATTCTGCATAATCAAATTGCATAACTAATTGTGTTAGACTTGTTTCTGCTAGTTCTCTTGGAGTTTCAGCTGGTGCTTTTATCGTGGTAGAATATGCTGTGTGTGCTTCACCTGCATCTTCAAGAACGTTTTCTGCCCTGCGTTCTATAGTAGTTTGCTAGTTATGAAGGAGATTCTGCTGGTGCTAGATCTTATATTTGTGCCTCAACTATATTCTATAGCCAATTCCGTCTTATGAAGTCGTGTTAGACATGCCTCTGCTAGTTCTGTTGGAGTTTCAGCTGATAGTGTAGAAACAACGTCTGTTTGTGCCTCAACTAAAGCTTGAAAGCGTTTGTGCCTCAACTAGAGCTTGAAAGCGTTTTATGCCTTATACACTTGCGTAAATGATTGTATTAGAATTGTTTCTTCTAGTTCTGTTTCAGTTCGTGATAATCGTGTGGAAGCTTTTGAGATTCAGCTCGCGTCAATATTCTGTTGGCAATTCTGCCTTATCAAGATTTGTTACTAAACTATATTCTATAGTCAATTTCGTCTTATAAAGTCGTCTTAGACTTGTTTGTGCTAGTTCTCTTGGAGCTTCAGCTTGTGCTGTTATCGTGGTAGCGTCTTTTGTTTGCGCTTATACTGCATCTTCAAGAACGTTTTCTTCCTCATCCACTTGCGTTACTGCTCATGGGAGCTTGTCTTCTGCTAGTTATGAATGAGTTTCAGCTGGTACTGATCCCATAGATGCATCTTCTGTTTGTGCCTTAACTATATTCTATAGCCAATTCTTGAGTCAGGTCTTAGTCAGATATGACTGAGCTACCGTATGACAGTATACGGTACTAACTGCTTTCTGTCAGCGCCGAATGTTGGGCGTCGCTTACCAAACCCGACACCCCACATTGTGCCAACGGCTTCGTGCGGAAGAGCGCAATTGGGAGGGTACTAGCCTTATCCTGGTGCGAGGAAATGCAACCCAAAGTCATGGCAGGGCAGACCAGGCCCTAAGCCTTGGTTGGCAGCTGGTCTAGGATCGAAGCTCCGACAGGCGGACAGTTAGAGTATTGCTTTGCTGATCCGGCAGCTTCTGCAGCTTGTCTTGTTCCAGATTATAGGTGTCAACTTTCCTCTGGAGTGAACTAGGCAGGCCGAGAGAGGGATCATGCTGCATGGGCAACACGTGGTTTCTTTATTTTAGCCCAGGCTTTGTGCTATGGAGAGGCAATAACTCCATCCCTGGTCTTAACCGGTCTCGGAATCAAAGCGAGAGGCAACTGTTACGGGTTATAAGTCCTTGTCAGTTGGCGTAGACATGGGGCGCCACGCATTGCCTCTGATGGTGGGAGACACCTACAGGTGTAACTGATCAGCTACCGCCCGCCTAAAGCTGGGCATCCCCCAGCCAATTGGGTGCTGATCCGCCACAGCCTGCCTGCTTCAATGGGTGCTTGGGGCTAGGACAAAATCTGAATCGCAGGCTGTAAAACCAATGCACCAGGTACTAATAAAAAGAATAGAAACCTCAAGCTACGGCTTGCAGCCTGGAACGTGAGAACCATGTGTCCAGGATTTTCCACTGACTTGACAAATATTGACGATGTGAGAAAAACGGCTGTGATTGATGCTGAACTCAATCGTCTTAACATTGATATTGCTGGCCTGCAGGAGACTCGCCTCGCTGAGGAAGGGTCGCTCAGGGAAAACAATTACACCTTTTTTTGGAAGGGAAGAGAGCAGGCAGAATAAAGGCAACATGGTGTGGGCTTTGCAGTGAAGAATTCGCTACTGGGAATGATTGATATCCCAGCTGGAGGTAATGAAAGATTATTATCACTGCGCTTGGCAACCTCTTGTGGATTTGCCACCATTCTCACTGCATATGCACCGACACTCGCTTCCTCTGATGATGTGAAGGTGTAACAAGCTACGTGGAGGGTCCCAAATAGCCCTATCACAATATTTCAAAATTATTCTCTTTATAGCCCTAGCTGAGATAGGTCTTTACCTGCCAACCCTCCTCCGTTTTCCCCGGACTCACTGTCACTCTTTCTTTCGACCTAAGGACCTATTTCCTGTCGTGTTCCTCTGGCTGATCCATATATATAACACAGTGCTCGTTGGAATAAGCTAAAACTTGATTTATTAAATCAATACAGGACAGCACCGAAAAACACCAAGGCAGGTAACACAGAAAGTTCTAAACAGACACAACACAGATAAGTTCAGGCACATGGCCTCAAGTAGCCATAGTCACAGACCCAGCTTCATATACTGTCCGATCTGTCCACATACATCTCACCCCGTGTGCCGGAATCTCCTTCCTTCCCGGTACTTGGGTGTAAGTTCAACAGGCTTCTGTAGAATCAAATCCACTGGTTGTTGAGGAATTGTTCATGGACTTAACATAAATAGGCGTCTTTCAATGTCCGGTACAAAATGGGTATGCCTGATAATCATGCGTAGACTCAACTTAGAATTTGACTGTTCTCGGGCCTATGTCAATGAAAGGACCCGAGATGCACCATTACTGCAAATTGTCATTGTTTCATAGTATGCAGGATAATCATGCGTAGACACAACCCAGAATTTAACTGTTCTCGGGCCTATGTCATTTCCTCAAGATATGCCCTTGCCTCTCTCTCAGAGTTAAGCACACCATGTGTGATATGGCTAATACATTGACCTGGCTTCATCAGACGTATTTGGCTCTAGATTTGGTCACGTCCAACAAAAAAGGACCCTGGAGATGACAAACAATATTGAGCGACTGGGCGAACTCATGCATCACACAATCCTGAAGACCAATAGGGTCTCAGTTAATATATTTGACATATAGGATCTTTACCCAATGCAGTATATACCATACCCGAATGAATGGGCCTGACCTGTCAGGTAGCCCCTGGATTGGCTACGTCCGGGCTTGAGTCGACCTCCAGCTGGTTGATGTCAGGTTGTCCACCCTAGGAACGTTTTGTCTACAAGACACACATTCCACACTCATACCAAGCCTTTATTATTATTGGGCACATTCATTTCCATGTTTTCCTCTCACTTGCAAACCATGCCTTTCTCGCAACCAAGATCTTGTGGTGTGGTGCGCCTAGTAATCTGTGTGTTTCTCCCCGTTAAGTGGGGTTATATGGCACACCGTGTAGTTCCCCATTCAAAGAAGATACTACCCCTCCCGGCCGCCGCTCTCGACTGAGCTGTCGCCCCAATGTACCGGCATTGCCCTGCACAAGCCATAGTGTAGATAAGTTCAGGTTCTCTCAGTGAGATAGAGGAGTCCATTATCCTCCCAACATCATCCTATCGAGTGACAGACGAAAGAGATAGTCCTGTGGCTAGCATCCCCTGGCTCAAGAAGATAGATTATAGATTGGTGGACCCCATCCCCGTAGCTATCTAATGTGCCTATATTTAAAAGAGAGATGCTACTAAGTAACGGTAAGCCGTAGGAATCCAGATATCATTCGTCTATCAGCTGCCAAGAACAAGCGATATCATTTGGTAACTACTTATTCTTCAGATGTGTTCCCTTGCCATGCCAAGATCAAGACGCGTAGTCAGATCGGCTAACGGTCACCCCCTCCCAACATGGCAAGACTGCTGTTTTGCCATATCCTCTCAGTCGTTAAGACAATAGATATTTATAGGCCAAGCTTTGCTTGGACCAACGAAAACCCAAGTTTACCTTTCCACCACTTCAGTAGTCTGTTGCATCTCTGTCGTAATCTTTAAATCACTTGACATGCTGCAACTATCAAACGGTATGTGTTGGCACGGCCATCAATTGACCAGCAGCTGCACCAGTGCACATTTGACGCAAGGCGCTCCATCGGGACTACCCGAAAGGAAAGACAAATATATACTCGCTCCATGCAAAGATTGTGGTATGAAGATAACCCAAAGAACCATCTTTCATGGAGATTTGAGCAAACAAGAGAACTGAGAGTTTCCGTAAGCCGTTTCCCCGTTTACCAAAAATAAAAGAATGCATAAGGACATGGGCCACTGGCGTTTCGCTACAGAAGGATACGTTCTATGAGCAGCTAGACTCTGCGATCAAGGCAGTTCCAAAATCCGACTACATTTATATGCTCGGTGATTTCAATGCTCGTGTGGGCAAGGACTCGAGTTCATGGCCAGTGTGCCTTGGAAAATACAACATCGGTCGCATGAATGATAATGGGCAAAGGCTGCTGGAGCATTGCACTAGAAATTACCTATGTATTACAAACTCCTTTTTTAAAACAAAAGAGATGCATAAGGTCACATGGAAACATCCAAAATCCAGCCATTGGCATCAGCTGGACTTCATTATCACACGGAGACAACATCTGAACCATACATCATTAACTCGAAGTTACCACAGTGCTGACTGTGATACAGATCATTCTTTGATTGTTGCAAGGGTTAGACTGAGACCAAAGAGAATTTATGTAACAGAAGTAGAGTAGTAGGTGGGAAAAGGCTACGGCACGATTGAGCATCGGGGGAGAATGGGAAGAGAGATGCTCAAGTCGTGACGTAGTTGGTTGTCAGGGGGCAGTCAAGATCAGGGCCTGGAACTGGAAGGACGCCTTGTTTATAGAACTTGTCATCAAACGTAAATAAACCTTATTTATATGAAACCAACAGTCTTTCTTAGTCCTTCACACTGTTACAGGACTAATTTTGGAGCCCACGACACAGGATTCGAACCTGGTACAACGCGAAGTCTCAAAATGCTGTCCACTGAGTAACGACGCGAAGTCTCAAAATGCTGTCTACTGAGTAACAACGCGAAGTCTCAAAATGCTGTCTACTGAATAAGATCGCGGAGTCTAAAAACGATGTCTACTATATAATACATCGAAGTAGCTCAAGATCCTTGGTCCGTTTATGTCGATCGCCAGAAACAGAATTTCGGCACGGTTCTAAACAAGTATTGAACATAACAAAGCGCAGTTGGAAAAAATGGCCAATAAGTTATCTGTGAGAAGTACAGCAACCAAAAGCCCGGCCAGGGGTGGTTGTCTGTAAGTCTTTTTCAAGACTTGATATCAAAGTTTAATTGGCGTCAGAAAAGGCTGAAGACCAACTTGCCGTAACGGGTTGCAGCGCCTGCGATTGTCATCAAACCGGCGAGCATCAACTTGTCCATTACTCTAGCGAACGTGTCAGGAATGTTGCTGAAGCTCAAGTCAGTTAATCGTATCTCGAGCGAGCAGGAGTGTGCTGAAGGTCGGCCCAGTTTGATCGTGTCTTGAGCGAGCAAGAGTTTGGCTAAAGGGCAATCCAGTCTGATCGTTGTTTCAGGTGAGCAAGAACTTTTCAATAACACAATCAAGTTCAGCCTCAATGTTAATAGGTTTTGCTCTGAGAACGTCGTTAAAAGACAATCAAGACAGCAAACAAATACCTCATTACTTCATGGATTGGCCCATATGAGTCGTTCTCAAGACGTCGATTTGATGTACTCCATCTCAGAAGGGACCCAACCAAGGGTTGAAGTACTGTACTGAGGCATCCCAAGAAGAGAACCTACCTTAGAAGAAAGAACTACCTGAAGTGCGCGATTGGTTGCAACTAATACAGCGTTGAAGTTAACCTGACGGCGAACCTAGGAGAATACGTCTTGCTTGGATCGAGAAACAAGAGTAGGGTAATTTGTAAATCTATAAACTGATTGAACTGTTCTTACGGTATAGGTGATTTGTATTTCTTAAATTGGCAGGTTACAAAGGTGAAATTGATTGCTTGAAAATTTGCTTGGTCTGTATAATAATATTTCAGCATAGCAGACCCATCACAGCACAGTGGAGACACAGGCATAATTTCGGCTGAGTTCAAGACTTCGAGTTTTTTTCCCCAGGTACCCAGGAATATGCAGAAGAAGAAGTAGAAATATGAGTTATTTATATGTAGAATTACAACGTATTAGTACATGGTTGGGGGAATTAAGGGAGGCAGTTAGTGAAGTTGAGAATTTTATAGAAACGTTGAAGAACAGAACGACTAGACCAGACCCTTATAGATTTGAAGTAGATTACAATAGAGTAGGAAAGAATAACAGGAGACAGCCACTGCTTGATAAAGACAGAAGACAATATAGTTATGACGAACCAAGGCCTAATGGATATAGAGTAAAAGACAGTGAGAACAGACATAATGGTGAAAGTTCGGACTGGTATAGCTGTTATAAATATAAAAATGGGCGTGAGAGAAACCTTTCAAAGAAATCATGGGGCTGGCCCTCTCACAGTGCAACCGCTAGAAAAAGACGTAACGACTGGTTTGAAAAGAGACAAAGACAATATTTGAAGTCAGGATCGAAGGACAGAGTAGAAAACAAAGATAAGAATTCAACGACTCCTAAAGTACTTGCCAATATTAGGATTGAACAGGAAAAGAAGACGACGATATTAGTAAAGAAAAGAAACCGAGAGACACAGACGCAGGCAAGAAATACGATAGAAAATACTACGCAGACACAAGTAGATACAGTAGAGAAAAAGGTCCAGGTACAACCAGCCAGCAAGATAACAAAGGGAAGTCAAACTGACTTAATAGAGACTCAGTCAAAACTAACTCACTTGACTAAGGGAGACACGGTTGAAGTTAAGAAAGATAGACAGACGAGAACCAAAGATGAAAGAAAACCAAAGAGGAAAAGTATTGAAGAAAGAAATAGTAGTATGATAGTTAATAGAGGTACAACTGAGATGTCAAATTCCTCAGGTATAGACATGAAATTAATCCCCAAATGGTGTAGAAATATTAGGTGTCAGAGTTCAGGTTACGGAGAAGATAGTAAATACAGTGATGCTGAAACAGCTATAAATACTGATGATTCGGAGAATGAGAGAGTTGCACTACGAGCAGATCCCGACTTGAAGCGTGATGTTCCCTCATACGGTGTAGTTGCTGGTGGACAAACGGACAGAGTTTTGGTTAGTGACTCTTTGGAACTAGATACCAGTTTATATGACAAGAAAGTAGGGAAGGTTAAGAGACGAATACCAAGAAAGAGAAAGAAAGTCAGACGTTCTAAAGCCGACTATGGAAATAGGGTCGACGTGTCTGCAGTGAACTACTACTATGAATCTGATGAAGGAACTATTATCAGTGTGTCATCTGAAGACGAGATGGGGAGGTGCAAACGTTACGTAAGGTATACAGGAAACAGTGAGCAGACCGACGCAAAGAAGGGAAATAGAAAGAAATCATTTAAGAAGAAGAATAATAGTAGACAGATAGCGGGAATTTACTCAACGACAGAAAGTGACTTAAGAAGAATAGAAGACCTTATGACCTTAAGACCTGAGTACTTTAACAACAGGTTAACAACAGATAGTGAAGATGACATAATTAGAGTAGGACAGACTAATGTATTGAGAGACAATGAAATATTTAACTTGGATACACTCTATAACTGTTAAAATTCTTCGGGTGACGAAGGACATATGGAATAGTTTTGGCTGAGGAGAAGAATTGCGGTTTTAGCATATAGATATATGAGCTGTCTAAAATAGGCAGATGAATTTTTTGGTGTAGCATCACGTGGTACAGGGTAGGTGATAGTGATGTTGAGGATAGAGAGTTACGGCAAATGATATTCTACGTGGATACGAAATACAGGATATCGTGTGTTTGGTTGTGATGTAGGGAGAGTAAACTAGGTAAAAATACTCCTTTGTCCGGAATGGAAAGATACAGAGAGTTAATCACGTCGAGTGATGTGTAACTGGTGTAATTAAAGTAGAGGAGATTCAGCACAGAATTAGTAGAGAGTGAGAGATAAACTAAGTATGAATGTTCGTACTAGAAATGGTTCGACTCAGAGCTATGACGTGATGTCTGAGATAGTTTTGCTTGTTGAGGAGATATAGGTTGAGGAGGAATTGAGTATCCTGTGTGTAAAATAGCTAGTTGAACGCAAGAATATTAAGAGTAAAAAACTGTAGAGGTTGATGCTTGAAAAATACGAGTTACGTCGTGCTTGTGGAGTAAGTTGTTGTGTGGAGAAGTATAGAATGATAGTTACAAGGTTAGTGGTTCACCAGAATGAGGTTTGTTTTGAAGAGATAGTAGATAGTGCTGTGAAAGCAATATAACTTGCGAGAGGTAATGTGTAGGGTCTGACCTTCGTATAGGAGTGAATGATTGAGTAAAGTAGAAATAAGAAAGTAGTGAATTGTGAAAGTCCTGTGGAGTAACTCGTCTGGTTATGCGTTGTTCATACGTGAGTATAACTGTAGTCAAACAGGTGTTCGTCGCGATGAGTGAAGTAGGATAGAGGTGTGGTGACGTCGCCTAAGTGAAATACATAGATAAAATGTAAGAGTTGCGCTGATATGTCTTGTGTCAATGTGTGTGGAGGAAATCGATACGCTTAGATAGTGGTGAGTGATTGCTGGAATGTGCGTCTAAATTGTTTTTTGTAGTAATAGTATGGACACGTTAGGTTGTCGCGATGCGAGAGTAGTCGTGAGATGAGATCGAGGTTGTGTGTCATTGTCCGTGTGAATATGCGAAGAGTGGTTGATAAGTGACGTTGATAAAACGTGGAACGTAGAGTATGCGAAAATTGAGAGATAGAAAGAACGTGGTTAGAGAATTGTGGTGTCTTTTGTTTGGAATGGGTGATCTTGGAAGGAAATTATGGAAGTTGTATGACAGGTTGATGGAAAGAGAGTTAACATTTTGAATGACGTTTCATAAAACATGTTTAGTATTCTTGACAGGGACATGTCGAAGCAGGAATGCCTAATACGGAGAAATGAGGAAAGTGAGGTCCGTTGTCAGTTATAAGTGGCGTGGGTTGCTGTTCTGAAAGAATCCCGATAAATAGGAAGAGGAGTGAAAGATACGGAGGTAAACAAGATTAGGTAAATGAATGTTGAGAAAGGTGTTCCGATAAGTGTGACTGGTTTGACTGTCGTCACGATGTGAAAAGGATAGGAGAGACTTGAGGTAATGTGGTGAGAGTATAGAAAGTACTGATGCAGGAGAATGAAATATTAGTTGCGTCGGGTAGACGAGAAACTTAAAACTTGAATTAGTTATTGGTACAGTAAGTAGATGTATTGGTGAGAAGTCTATAGTAAATAGACAAAGTTTTGTTGGACGTAGGAGGGTGGAGATACCGTAGATAACGGTAATATTGATTAAGAAGTGGTAGTGATGCTTGGTACAAATCCAAGGGAAACAATTAGTGTGACGAGCCACAGGTTCTATTAGTAGATAGATGACTGCTGGTACATTGAGATGACATTGAGATAATCGCCATATTAGTAATAGGTAAAGTGAGTTGATCTGTAGTTACAGTGCTTGTTTAAGATGATATTCCAGATATTATGAGGTGTTAGGAGTTAGTTTTGAAAAAGATAGAAAATTGTGAGGGGAGAGAATCAACGATAGCACGGTTATTGTTGATTAGTGGTTTTTTTGTGTAGAGAGAACAGATATTGTTCTAAGTTAAGATATTGGTCTGTAGTTAACAGATATACATACTTGGCAAGGACTTGCTGTGTTTTCACGATTATAAGTAGAATGACTGGTATAGATAGATATGTGTTACATTAGCTCATATAGGAGGCCAAGGTTGATGGGCCACTGTACGTAGTAATTTGAAGGGAGTTATATTTTTTTTTGAAAACCTTCTCTTTAGCGAGAAGACAGTTGTTTTATTGAGTCTGAGTTTTAATGCCTCATATATAGTATGTTTTTTTTTGCTTGATTTGGTCCTGTAAAATGATTGTTATTATTTTAGAATAGGATTATTGTGTTCTTAGAATTGTGCATACAAACTACTGGTCCGTAAAAGAGACCAGTAGTATTAGGTAAAAATAGATTAGGATGTATGTTGTATTATTTTAATCATCATCACCATCATCATCACCATCATCATCATACCTTTAATTGAGATGAGGGGAAACATAAATGATGTTATAAAAATTTGGGGGGGGGGATATGATATCCTGTTGTGATTTTATTTCGCTGTTTTGTATGTTAAATAGTAGTTAATTAAGTTATGTTTAATTTACAGGGTTTTGTCTAGAATAAATGGGGCTTTAATTAGGACCCTTCGTTCAGAAAAGAGTTAATAAAACTACTGAGAGCTAATAGAGAGACACATTCTCTTTGTGAAGAATAAGTTATGGGTATTATATTGCTGTGATAATCAGCATAATGAGGTTGATATGGTTATGAAGTAGTGGAAACATATACCGGGGATGGTTATGGGAAAGTTTAGAGTTACACTAAAGTCAGCATTGATTGGAAATATATGGGTTGGAAGCCATATGGGAGAAGAAAAGATTAATGAATATAGCAGTGGGGTAAATGATGAGAAAGTTTTGAACATAGTTTCCAGTGGGGTCAGAAGAGCCATGATATACACGAGATTGCTGGGTTATAGAAGAATAAGAAGATTACCCCAGACAAAAAAATAAACATGAATTGGATCCATGTTTGATTAGACACTGTAGATAACAGTACAATAGTAAAGGGCTGTAAGTGTGTTAATGAGAAATGAACATAGTAGAAACATAATGACAGGGGATTTTTGAGAGTCCGTGATATATGGACTGAGATAGAATAAAGTTAGTTGCAAGCAATCACACACATGAGTTCAGGGGTAGTATATGGTTGCTGTTGATAACGGCATAAATTGATAAGTGGAGGTTTTGGTTGATATGCCCATAATAAATGGACAGTAAGGGGTCGCTGAAATTTTCGGCGAGAGAATTCTGGGTGAGGTATAGGAGAAGATTAGTTATGTGAGGTGATGTGTATAATGTTAGAGGAGGTCTTAAGGGATAATAGATGTTTTAATTGTGTCCTCGCGATATGTTTTGTGGTTGACATTACAATGAGAGGTTGAAGTAAGGTTCAGAGCCATAAAAGTAGTAGTGTCTGTAATATATAGACAATTGGAAGTTGTTGGTTGGTATTTGATGCTGTAGATAGCAGCGTAAAAGGTTACCATAATGAGTGGTACTGTAGGAGATATAATTGTTTTAGACTTTATTACATAAAGTCTCAAATGACATAGGGGGGTAAAGGGGTGTGTGATTTAGCTGAATGTGGTCTTTGGGTGAAAGAGTTCTACTGCTTCTTTAAATTCCGGTGGCCACCGATTCTTTGTCTTTCTATCGTGTGAGAGTGATTTCAGGTTGATTAAAAGTGGAGAATTAGTGGGGTTGGTGATGAAAATAGGGAGTTGGTATCAGATGAGTACAGCGTTTGAAATTTTAAGCGGATTGCTTATGAAGAGAAGAAGAAGTATTTAAGAAGACTGTGTTATGATGTATTGTTTAAAGTTGAGGTTTAAATGTTATTAAGAATATGTAAATATGTTATGTTTTTGAAGGGCCAAAAACGAAGAAGAAGTGGGTTGATATATGGTACGGGGAAGAGTTATGAATAGATTGTTTATTTAAAATAAAGTTGGTTTGGGGAAGATTAGAGGAACTGTGAGAGGTAAGGAAAAAGAGGGAATAGAGTAAGGGGATTAGGAGTAAAGATTTTTTCCTTTACAAGAAATATTCTTTAATTAACATGGGGAGGTGTAACAGAAGTAGAGTAGTAGGTGGGAAAAGGCTACGGCACGATTGAGCATCGGGGGAGAATGGGAAGAGAGATGCTCAAGTCGTGACGTAGTTGGTTGTCAGGGGGCAGTCAAGATCAGGGCCTGGAACTGGAAGGACGCCATGTTTATAGAACTTGTCATCAAACGTAAATAAACCTTATTTATATGAAACCAACAGTCTTTCTTAGTCCTTCACACTGTTACATTTACACAGCTAAACACAAGTCTAGCCCCAGGATTAATATTACTAACACTCACGATCCTGGAAAGTGCTTTGAATTTCAACAGCAACTTGAAGACGCGTTCAATGATACATCAGAAAATTGTACAGTAAATGATAAATGGAGTAAACTTAAGGAAACTATTTATAAAATAGCGGTAGGGGTTTACGGCACTGTGGATCATAAGAAGCAGGACTGGTTTGCGGCAAACAGCCAGATACTGCAGCCCTTGATTGATAAAAAGAAGATAGCTCTCTTAAGAAACAAGGAAAGACCAACGCGTAACACTCTGAGTGAGCTGAAGCAAGCGAGGAAGGATGTACAAAAGGCTGCCAGGCAATGTGCGAATGACTATTGGATCAAGTTATGTGAGTCCATTCAAATCGCAAGTGATAAGGGAAACATCAGAAGCATGTATGAAGGGATAAAGAAAGCCTGTGGTCCAATGATCAAAAGAAGTGCACCGCTGAAAACCTTGACTGGAGAAATCATCACTGATAAGAAACAGCAGATGGATAGATGGGTCGAGCACTATTTAGAGCTTTACTCAAGTGAGACCAAGCTAGCGGATGATGCCCTCAACGCCATGGAGGCCCTGCCAACTCTTGACCACCTGGACACACTTCCCACTATAACAGAAGTTAAGTGTGCTATAAATGAGCTTGCATCTGGCAAGGCTCCAGGTAAGGATGGGATTCCAATAGAGGTAATCAGGAGTGGGCAAGACACACTCGCTCTACAGATCCACCAGCTAAAAGAGCTATGCTGGCGAGAAGGACAAGTCCCACAGGATTTCAAAGATTCAAACATCATAACGCTGTACAAGAACAAGGGAGATCGGAGCGACTGTAACAACTATAGGGGTATCTCACTTCTGTGTATTGTTGGGAAAGTATTTGCCAGAATTGTCCTGCACAGACTTCAAGTCCTGGGAGATCAAGTCTACCCCGAATCACAGTGCGGCTTCCGTCAGAACCGGTCTACTATTGATATGATATTCTCATTGCGACAGATGCAAGAAAAATGCAGGGAACAAAATCAGCCACTGTTTATTGCCTTCATTGACCTCACAAAGGCATTCGATTTGGTCAGTCGTGAGGGTCTGTTCAAAGCACTAAAGAAGATTGGCTGCCCACCAACTCTTCTGTCCATTGTGGAATCGTTCCACACAGGCATGAAGGGTATAATCAAGTTTGATGGCTCAACTTCAGAAGAGTTTGAAATCAAGAGTGGAGTTAAGCAAGGTTGTGTACTAGCCCCCCCCCCCCCCCCCCTCTTTGGGATATATTTTTCACTTCTACTGAAATATGCCTTTCGTGATCAGGATGACGGTATATACATTCACTCACGCTCAGATGGTGGCCTCTATAATGCTCAGAGATTGAAGGCCAAGACCAAAATTAGTAGGGTACTAATCAGAGAGTTGCTTTTTGCGGATGATGCTGCGATTACAACCAACTCTGAGGAAGAATTACAACATCTACTATCTGCATTCTCCAATGCTTGTTCTGAATTTGGTTTAACAATTAACAAAAAGAAGACACAGATTATGTCACAAGGTGCACATGGTGTACCATCAATCTTTATTGACGACTCCGAACTGGAGATAGTAGACCATTTTACATATCTAGGATCAGAGGTAAATAGCAAATTATCCCTCGATCAGGAAATCAACATCAGGATTGGCAAGGCAGCAACAACAATGAACATGTTAGCAAAAAGAGTCTGGGAGAACAGGAAGCCTACTGCCAAAACAAAAGTCCTCGTCTACCAAGCCTGTGTCCTTAGTACTCTTCTTTATGGCAGTGAAACCTGGACAACTTACTCACGCCAAGAGAAACGTTTAAACAGCTTTCATATGCGGTGTCTGCGAAGAATACTTGGTATTAAGTGGCAAGACAAAATCACAAATACTGAAGTATTGGAAAGATCAGGTTGTGTGACGGTGTATTCCATACTCAGTCTTCGTAGACTTAGATGGATAGGACACGTTAGGAGGATGGATGATGGTAGAATACCAAAGGACATCTTTTTTGGTGAATTACAGACGGGTAGGAGATCTCAGGGTCGGCCTCTACTACGATACAAAGATGTGTGTAAGCGGGAAATGATTGATACAGGCATTGATAATGCACATTGGGAGCACGTCGCCGCTGAACGTGTTGCATGGAGGGCAACTATCAGAAATGGAATAAAGACAAAGGAGAAAATGATTGCAGATAAAGCACACACAGAGCGTGAGAGACGTAAGATGGTGCACAATGGTGGAAATGACCATGTTTTCATATGCATCTACTGTGGGCAAACATTTGCAGCAAGAATTGACCTTACCAGCCACACTCGCCACCGCCATGGATCGTAGTTATTAAGCCTTTTTGAAGCACAATGTACCAAACTATTGTCTGTCAAGACGGAAAGGTGCCAATAGCCATTTCTGTCTTATGATGTCGTGTTAGACTTTTTTCTGCTAGTTCTTTTGGAGTTTCAGCTAGTGTCGGATAGATAGTGTCGGATCAACGTCTGTTTGTGCCTCAACTGCTTCTTGAAGAGCGTTTTTTCCCCACATCTACTTGCATAACTGATCGTGGCGGCGTGTCTTTTGCTGTTTCTGATGGAGATTCAGCTCTTGTCAATCTTTTGGTACCAGTTCTGCCTGATCAAGGTGTGTTACTAATCTTGTTAGTCCAGTTTGTGTCCATCGTCTGTGTGTGCCTCAACTGCTTGTTCAAGAGCGTTTTATGTCTTATCCACTTGCGTAACTGATCGTATTAGACTTGTTTCTTCTAGTTCTGTTTCAGCTCGAGCTAATCTTGTGGAAACGTCTGTTTGTGCCTCATTTGCAGCTTTAATGGCGTTTTCTGCCTCATCCACTTGCGTAACTGATTGTGGCCGTATGTTTTCTGCTAATTCTTATGGAGATTCATCTAGTGTCAATCTTCTGGTTTGAATTCTACCTGATAAAGTTGTATTACTAATCATTTTAGTCCTGTTTCTGCTAGATCTGATGGAGTTTCAGCTAGTATTGATAGTGTAGTATCAACCTCTGTTTGTGCCTAAAGTTCTTCTTCAAGTGCGTTTTCTACCACATCAACTTGCGTAACTGATCGTGGCAACGTGTTTTCTGCTGCTTCTGATGGAGATTCAGCTCGCGTCAATCTTCTGGTGGCAATTCTGCCTTATCAAGTTGTGTTACTAATCGTGTTAATCTGGTTAGACCTATGGAAGCATCGTCTGTATGTGCCTCAACTGCTTGTTCAAGAGCGTTTTCTGCCAGATCCACTTGCGAAACTGATCGTGGCATAATGGTTTTCTTCAAGTTCTAAAGGAGTTTCAGCTCGTTCTGATCCTGTGGTAGCTTCTTCTGTTTGTTCCCCAACGTCTTCTTCTGCATAATCAAATTGCGTAGCTAATGGTGTTAGACTTGTTTCTGCTAGTTCTGTTGGAATCAACGGCAAATTTTGCATAATCAAATTGCATAACTAATTGTGTTAGACTTGTTTCTGCTAGTTCTCTTGGAGTTTCAGCTGGTGCTTTTATCGTGGTAGAATCTGTTGTGTGTGCTTTACCTGCATCTTCAAGAACGTTTTCTGCCCGGCGTTCTATAGTAGTTTGCTAGTTTTGAAGGAGTTTCTGCTGGTGCTAGTTCTTCTATTTGTGCCTCAACTATATTCTATAGCCAATTCCGTCTTATGAAGTCGTGTTAGACTTGCTTCTGCTAGTTATGTTGGAGTTTCAGCTGATAGTGTAGAAACAACGTCTGTTTGTGCCTCAACTAAAGCTTGAAAGCGTTTGTGCCTCAACTAGAGCTTGAAAGCGTTTTATGCCTTATACACAGCTGATAGTGTAGAAACAACGTCTGTTTGTGCCTCAACTAAAGCTTGAAAGCGTTTGTGCCTCAACTAGAGCTTGAAAGCGTTTTATGCCTTATACACTTGCGTAACTAATTGTATTAGACTTGTTTCTTCTAGTTCTGTTTCAGATCGTGATAATCGTGTGGAAGCTTTTGAGATTCAGCTCGCGTCAATCTTCTGTTGGCTATTCTGCTATTTGTTACTAAACTATATTCTATAGTCAATTTCGTCTTATAAAGTCGCCTTAGACTTGTTTGTGCTAGTTCTCTTGGAGCTTCAGCTTGTGCTGATATCGTGGTAGCGTCTTTTGTTTGTGCTTATACGGCATCTTCAAGAACGTTTTCTGCCTCATCCACTTGCGTAACTGTTCATGGGAGCTTGTCTTCTGCTAGTTATGAAGGAGTTTCAGCTGGTGCTGATCCTGTAGAAGCATCTTCTGTTTGTGCCGTAACTATATTCTATAGCCATATCTGTCTTATGATGTCGTGTTAGACTTTTTTCTGCTAGTTCTTTTGGAGTTTCAGCTAGTGTCGGATAGATAGTGTCGGATCAACGTCTGTTTGTGCCTCAACTGCTTCTTGAAGAGCGTTTTTTTTTTCACATCCACTTGCATAACTGATCGTGGCAGCGTGTATTTTGCTGTTTCTGATGGAGATTCAGCCTTTGTCGATATTTTGGTACCAGTTCTGCCTGATCAAGGTGTGTTACTAATCTTGTTAGTCCAGTTTGTGTTCATCGTCTGTGTGTGCCTTAACTGCTTGTTCAAGAGCGTTTTATGTCTTATCCACTTGCGTAACTGATCGTATTAGACTTGTTTCTTCTAGTTCTGTTTCAGCTCGTGCTAATCTTGTGACAACGTCTGTTTGTGCCTCATCTGCAGCTTCAATGGCGTATTCTGCCTCATCCACTTGCGTAACTGATTGTGCCCGTATGTTTTCTGCTACTTCTGATGGAGATTCATCTCGTGTCAATCTTCTGGTTCGAATTCTACCTGATAAAGTTGTATTACTAATCATTTTAGTCCTGTTTCTGCTAGATCTGTTGGAGTTTCAGCTAGTACTGATAGTGTAGTATCAACCTCTGTTTGTGCCTAAAGTTCTTCTTCAAGAGCGTTTTCTACCACATCAACTTGCGTAACTGATCGTGGCAACGTGTTTTCTGCTGCTTCTGATGGAGATTCAGCTCGCGTCAATCTTCTGGTGGCAATTCTGCCTCATCAAGTTATGTTACTAATCGTGTTAAACTTGTTAGACCTGTGGAAGCATCGTCTGTGTGTGCCTCAACTGCTTTTTCAAGAGCGTTTTCTGCCTGATCCAGTTGCGAAACTGATCGTGGCATGATGGTTTTCTTCAAGTTCTAAAGGAGTTTCAGCTCGTTCTGATCCTGTGTTAGCTTCTTCTGTTTGTTCCCCAACGTCTTCTTCTGCATAATCAAATTGCGTAGCTAATGGTGTTAGACTTGTTTCTGCTAGTTCTGTTGGAATCAACGGCTATTTCTGCATAATCAAATTGCATAACTAATTGTGTTATACTTATTTCTGTTAGTTCTCTTGGAGCTTCGGCTGGTGCTGATATCGTGGTAGCGTCTTTTGTTTGTGCTTATACTGCATCTTCAAGAACGTTTTGTTCCTCATCCACTTGCGTTACTGCTCATGGGAGCTTGTGTTAATTAAACTAATCTGTTTATCAGCCTCTGATGGCGTTTATGATGTCTGGCCCTTCTATTGCTCTTCCCACTTCGATATTCGCCAAACGGTCTGTTTACTTTTTGCATTCCACACCTGAGTGCCAGGTAGATAGATACAAGTTAGCTGGACTAACTGGGGCTTAGAGGTGTTTCCAAGGCACCAGGGCCGGAATCTATACTGACCAAGACCTACTAACACGTCCTAATCAAGCGTCCTGGGCAACAGGTCCCTTTGGGGTCCTGGCTAACGTAGTAGTCAGTGCAGGATTTACGTATAAGTTACACAAGCTATAGCTTGGGGTCCCCAAGAAAGTGGGGGACCCAAAAAATATTGTCCTAGTGAGCAATTGTCATATATGTATACTTAAATATATTGCTGCATTATTAGTCCCTATGCTGCACGTCCGGAAAGTCCCATACTCTTCACCCAATTTTTTAGCGCGTCTTTTCGAAGAACAAAGCGCTATTTGTCTAGGGTTTGCATTAACGATAACCGGTTATGCAAAACCAAGGGGGGATTCCTGGATTCCCCTGTGTTGCTCCGCTACACTCGAGCATGCGCTGACCTTTTGTAGTTCGAGTGAGCCGGCAGACGATACAATATTTCTGACCTTTTATTTAGTATTTTCAGTGTGTTTCTTTGATAATTTGATTGTTGACATTATTTTGAACAGCGTGTTTATTTGTGTCCTTACTGGAGTTACAATTCAGGTAAGTACATTTTACACAAGTACGCACATAACTAACTAACGCAAGAATATTTTCTACCGCATTAAATTTTTGTACAATAATTTGATTTAAAAAAACTTTTTTGGATAGTTGTGCATAATTGATTGATTGATTGATTGACTTAGGAACCGACATCACAGCATTCGGGACATTCCCATAAGCGCTCCGTCCCCATCCTCAGCAGCCAGCGAAGAGTTCCAACACTAATAGTTCCAGTAGCAATCTGATTATATGTCCGTCTCGCCTTTCCTCCGAGCGCCGAGCGTCGGCCAGATCCCCTCGTCACACCTCGCTGTCTCATTCTTACCAGACCATGGTGATCCATCTGCTCCTCCGAGGTGTACACGTGCTCCCACAAGGCCGAAACCACGTCTGCCTTGTCATGCATCAATACTCCACCAAGTTTTGCCGAGCCAGCCAATCTGTCCGCCTGTTCATTCCCCAGCACACCGGCATGCCCAGGAGAAAAGATCCAGGTGATGCTTACTACCCGTGACCTCCGAAGCGAAGCAAGCCACTCTGCACGAAGCTTGCCTGTTCTCACCCTTCTCAGCATGCTTTCTGAGTCAGTTACAATCACAATGTGTGTATGTATCGTGTTTTCTATCCAGCGGAAAGCTGCACTGACCGCCTCCACCTCCATTCTTAAGCTAGATGTAGTGTTATCATACGCCAGGCTCTCCTGCACCAAACGCCGACCATTAGTTTTTGCCAAGAACCCCCAGGCACTTCTCCTACCTCTCAACACTGACCCATCCGTGTAGATAATCACATCACCCTGGGCGAGAATTTTCCTGAATTAGTTGCTGAATTTCCACTTCCGTGGCCCCTGCTGGCCACTCCCTGCACTCCCGGCTCAATGTTATTACAACTCTGCACAAGTCTGACTGCACGGCTGGCACTCTGACCCACTCCTCTCCTCGCCTGATGTTCTCCAAGGGGCACACCTGTCTGATCGTATCCTCCGCCTGAGCCATCCATGATTTCCCTCTTATCAGTCTCTGACCCTTAACTACGTCCAGCGCCTCATGCAACGGGTGATCTGTGTCTGCAGCTACTCTGAGGTATGCCTTCGCTTGCATCACCTTGTGCCTACTAGCAACAGTAGGCAGACCAAGGATGTAACGCATACACACTACTGGAGTGTCTCTGGTGCATCCCAGAATGACCCGCATCGCTTCATTCTGTATGCGCTCTAATTTCACCAGCTGACTCTTTGAGACAGTGAGCAGTCCTAGTCCATAATCAATCACTGAGAGGATCAAGTGCTGGTATAGTGTGAAGAGCATTCTCTGCTCTGTGTCCATTGCAGCCATAGTTTTAAGTGCATTGAGTCCCTTTTGAGATCTTGTCACAACCGTCTCCACATGGTCCTTGAAGGACAGACTCCTGTCAAATGTGATTCCCAGATACTTCAGTTTGTTCTCTCTGTTGACGCTTCTACCATCTATCGTGAGGCTTGGGGTATCATCTCTCACAATCCTGTTGTCCAGAGAGCACCACAACACCGCCGCCTTTTCCGGGTTGATGACAGCAGTCATTTCAGTGCACCAGTCAATCACTTTGTCTACTGTCACCTGTAGCTCCTGGGCTGTTTGATCCCTATTTCTCCCCTGCCTGTATGCAAGAATATCATCTGCAAATGTTAGAATCCTTCCAACCCCTGGTGCTTCTAGGTATGCAATCTTGCTCGTATACACATTAAAGAGCACCGGTGAGATTGCAGATCCCTGTGGCAGTCCTGGGGTTAAAATATGTGGCTCTAAGGTCCATGCGCCTAGACGGAGAGCAACCTTGACGAGAATGCAGGACGGCTGCTATCCAGTTCACCAACCAGGGATTGACCCCCTTCTCCATAAGTGCGGTCATCAAAATATCATAGCGAACTCTATTGTACGCATCTTCGAGATCAAGCGCTGCCGCCATCGTTTCCTGTCTACTCTGGAACCCCTCATAAACGTCAAAGGCAAAGGTGGCTGCATTTGACCAGGTATCTTTTCCTGGCCTGTAGCTCCCCAGGCCTCTTGGAAGAAGCTTCCCCCTTTCCAAAAAATCCTGCAGCTTAACAGAGACTATCTTCTCTAAAACCTTCCCAAATGTATTTTGAAGGGTGATGATCCTAAAGCCGCCAAGCTTTGAATGATCCTTGTATGGTTTTGGGAGAGGGATGAGATAGCTATGCAGCCAATCCTGCGGTACTGACGCTGTCCTAATGCTCTTATTAAAGCAGCCGGCCAGCTCCTTCAGGTCTACATTGCTCAAAGCCTTCATGTGGCCATACCTGACACCATCAGGCCCTGGTGCCGTGTCTTTTGCCTTTTGCAAAATATGTTTAACATCTTCAAACAGTATGATGTCTTCGTAAGGCATATTCTCTATTGTGCCAGATAATTCCACTCTAACTGCATCCCTGGTATCCGCATCACTATGATTGGTCTGCTCTAAAAATCTCTGGAGAAACGCCTCCACTTTCTCCTTGTCTGTTGTCACGCGTACCCCATCCTCTTTATAAATTGTTCCCACTGTCATAGGCCGATCTGTTCTTTGCATTTGTCTGTACAGTTTCCAGAATTTATGCAGTTTTTTATCACCTCCAATCTCCTTCATAAAACATTCCCATTTTACTTTCTTGGCCTCTGCAGCACATCGCTTGAAAGCCTCCACCTTGTCTTTCTTGTCATTTTCCGCTATGTCCACTTCCTCTCGTGAGCTTAGGGGTGTCTGTCGCAATTTCCTTAGCTGCTTCACTGCAGCTCTCTTTGCTTTCCACGCATTGTCTACTTCTGGGGTCCACCATGGGGGCTGCAAAAAAGGAGTTTTAACAGTCCTGTTGCATGCCCCATGTCTGAGGCGTCCAAGAAGGCTGTCGCTCCGCTCATACCGAAAGGTCTTGCGCGCTCTCCCAGCCTTAACTTTCCTGGACTTAGAGATCAGGACTGAGCATGGCATGTGATCACTCCCATGGTCATTCAAAACAGTCCACTTTACATCAAGGACTGATGACTGGGAGACAAGTGCCAAATCAATAGCAGTATCTGCATCGCCAGGCCTCATTGCCATTCTAGTCGGCCTACCATCATTTATGCAGACCACATGTCCACCATGGCATCCGCAAGTGCAATTCCTTGTCGATTTTCTCTACTACTGTCCCAATCTCTGTTTCTCGCATTGAAGTCTCCACATATGAGTAGCCTATCACCTGGTAAGTCCTCTAATTCCTTAAGCCAGTCCCATTGTTCCTTTCTGACAAAACAGTCCACTGTGGCATATACATTTATGATGTTCCAACTTAAGCCACCAATCTCCATTTGTATACCCTGGACCTCTCTTGCACTGTGATTCCACTGGCTCAAGTCAAGTGCCACATGCTTTACTCCTTTCTTCACCAGCAGACCTTGCCCATGTCTCTTCTGCCCAGTGGGGTTTATATAACTGACGTACCCAGGGCAATGGTATTTATCTGTATTTAACTTCTGGAGCATGAGGACATCAAAATCATATATTAGCCTCTCCAATACAGTGCATATATACAATAAAGTGCATAATTAACATGGTTAGCACATGTGTTGCATGGAATAATTTTTCTGCGATCGTATTTTAATTGAAAAAAATATAGAAAATAGAGAACCTAGTTTCTATATTTTCAAGTCAAAATAACAGTAGACTTTGCATGATAACAATTTTTTGTAAATAAACATTGGTAAAACGTATTCAAATTATGACATATTATTGTCCTAAACAGATTTAAGTGATAAAACATTAGATACCATATTTAAAATTTATAGATAGGTCGATCCTATGCGGACACCTGTAGCTGTAATTATAGCATATATTTTTAACGTTTTTTTTTGTCAGTATAATAACAAATTGTAAGTTTAATATATAAACTTACAATTTGATATTATTAAATATATATTTGAAAGAACTGCACATTAAAAAGTACATATTATTTTGTTTTGATTGTATTAAATTAAGTATTAATGTGTATGTTAATTGTTTTTTTTCTTTAATTTAATTAATTAAACTAATATTAAAACTTGAGAGGATATTGTTAATTTTCTCTTTGCATGTTTATTTATTATAAAAATATCGCTTGCTGGTAAGTAGTGGTAATATCACAGGAATTTTTCAATAAAAAAATGTCATGCATTATATTACTTTTAATGTATGTTTATAGTTATATTAAATATTCTGCCCACAGTTTGCAAGATGTCAACCAGAAGTTATAAAAGTGGAGCTCAAAAGAGGAAAAAGAAGCAGAGAGCTGAAGAAGAGCTTAGCAGGATAACAAAATTAGATAGTTTCTTAACAAAGATAGATAAGGGGCGTGATGAACCAAAAGCCTCTACCACAGTGAGTCAGTCACAGGATATTCACCCTATTCCTGATACAGAACTTAGTACATCTAGTTGTATAGAATCTACTTCAACGAATGAAGCAACACATATTAAGATTAATAAACCAGAGAGTAGTACAAGCACAGAAGATTCAGCGTTAAAAAAAACAAACAGAATGATGTTGGGGTATGGGGTGATTTAAGTAAAGATGAGATTTTATACTGGGTAGAAAAAGGTCCGTTAGAACGTCAGCACTCAAATGGCTCATTTGAAAAATCAAAGAAGATTTTTGCAAACCAAGACAGATATTGCTCGAAAAGCTTGTTCTATCACAAACGGGCTAATGGTGAAAAATATTGCAGAGAATGGTTAGTATATTCGCCAGCAACTGGTCGTGTATACTGTTTCGTGTGTAAACTCTTTTCAAATTCTTCTACACCATTATCATCCGATGGATTTTGTGATTGGCGCAACACCTATTTAGTTCAAAGTCATGAAAACTCTGTAGACCATAGAACAGCTTCGGTAACATATCTTACAAGAAAACGTGGCTCAACAATTGACTGCCAACTAGAAGAACAGATAAATAATAAACGGCAGTACTGGAAAAATGTTCTTGAAAGAGTTGTGGCAGTCATAATTACTATGGCAGCGCGTGGTTTACCTTTCAGAGGAGATAAGGAAACATTTGTTCTCCTCATAATGGCAATTTCCTTGGATTACTCGAACTGTAACAAGACCCCCGGGGCATGGACAGGTTTGTTACTATAGTTAATATCCCCAGCCTTTGCTCCGACCACCCCAATAGGACTTTACATCTACAAGGCCCCACACAAGCCGGGGCAGCTGACCTGTCCCTCCTCTCTTATGGATTCCTACCCACAGGGGGCTCGGACAAGACAACAGTCATACTAATACACAAAGCCATAGCTAACAAAGCAAAATTTAATTTCTAAATACGTCAACTGCAACTTAGAGAAGGATGGCTGAAAGCGTGGATAGAAGACAATATGTACACGAGAAGATCTCCTGATGATCCGTCTTCATCACAGAGCATGTGACTTAAGTTCGTGAGGCTGTCCCGTCGTAGTTAACGACTCACCCGAGAAACCTCCAGTGTAAAGGAACTCCAAGGCATAGACCCTTCCAAAGTCTTCTCCTCCCACTGTGAGCCAGATCTCGGGCTGGTCAGGCGTAGGACTAATGTCTGACAGACACTTCACCAACCATGGAGGACCATCCCTCGATGACTTACTAAATCACAAGTTCCACTCCGCTGATGACGTCTGGGTCGACCCTAGAATCCTAGCTGTCCCTAACTGAAGAAAAGTCCTATATCACAATACACTAGTATATACAAGAGCCTGGTTGCTCTTCTGTCTCGCCAGTTCCTGGGAAACACTTATCAGAAACCCATAACTGGAGCACTGGCTCCATAGTACCACAATGTCACAATTGCATGACTCGACAAATGAAGTTAACACTGAACATATTCTCATGTAGCTATCTTACACAGTTCGGTAGGTATTAACTACCTTAACAGTCCACCAACTCTGTCCATCAACTCAGTTCGGTAGGTATCAACTACCGGTACAGTTCACCAGAATGTCAAATCTCTGCTGCCGGTCATATGACCCTGTTCATGGCTTCAAAAAAAAAAAAAGAACACCACTGTTGATTCACCCTTGCGGTTCCGTGAACTTTAGGCAATGTGTCCCATTACGACCCAGCCGGGCCGGAAGCTTAATAAACAGGCCATGGGCATGACTGGTAAACAATCGTTTCAACACCTGAACTTCATTGCCTGCAAAATCCCAAGGTTATCATTGATTGAGACATGTACCAGTACCTCGCTGGCGGGAACCAATAGACGCTGTAGTCTCTGACCCTATCTGGATCGATTGACTAACTTCGTCGGACTCTTGGCGGTGGTCTTAGCCTAGACCTACCGGGCTAATCTCAACTCAATTGACTCTCCAGTATTGACGTAGGCAGATTCAGATGACTGCTCCCAGTAACGCCTCAAATGTCATCTTGATTGGCACTGAAACGAGCAAGTCCCGTGGAGCTTATGGTTGAGCTCCTGAATCTCCATCTGATCTAACCTATAACAGATCCTGAAACATGGAGGGGTTGGTGTGAGTACTCAACTACAACAAGGACTACACTGCATCTCCACATTAATACATACCTCTCAGTAATATATATAATACAATATATATATATATATATATATATATATATATATATATATATATATATATATATATATATATATATAAGTGATCATCAACATCATCGATCTACTCTTAATTACAATGTATAGGCATGAGGCTGCAGGAGAAAGCAATAATACACCAGTGTATAGTTAAGTAACTCGTCTGGGTAACAGATAGCCTGATAGCACCAGAGTAGACTGTATGACTCTGTCAAAGTATCCTTAGTCTGGTGCTAATTCACTCCTGTTTCTTCACCATCCATCAACCAGAAAATACACCTACTTCTCTTTCAGTGTAGTGGTTACATTATCTAGGAGGTGCCCAGCCGGACATATCCTCCTTCTACCTAGCTCAACAATTAATCCATCCCTTCACCCTTAGATCAACTAATTAAACCTAACTCATTAATGACTACACAACATTAATAAATTATCTTCCTCACAATTCATTAACGTAGCATTAATAACTTATAACTAGGAATTGTTAAACTTAATTAACAAACTCAGAACACAGCAACAGCTTTTGTTCTGGGATCTCCGTCCCAGAACAACGTTTGACCTTTATTAATTGACCTTCATCCATGACGGTCAAGTCTGTGCAGGTCTAGAACAGATATGGTGGCCCTCCACCGAAAACACTTTCCCCCAGCTACTGTGGGTCCAGCGCATCTTGGTCCGTGGCGAATTAGGCCACGTCATCCTTTTTAGAGAGGCTACCAGCCCCCTCTCCTAAATCTCCAGTTCCCCTTATCCGGACCAATTACCACAGATGATACTACTACTTCCTCACTGCAGTGAATCAGTTACTCCATTATCAGAGTCAGGTTTCTTGAAGAGGAGAATAATAGAGACAGATCAGGTTCTGTACATAGTTCGGATCTACATAGACGCAACGGCCTCGATTACAGAGCGCTGAATCGCTCTCGGTCGGGTATGTTAATTCCACCTTCGGTTAAGCACGTTCGCTTTGGGTCGGACATACAACATAACGGTCGGTCTGACATGCCTAATAACCAGTCGGTTGGCTAGGCATACGCACGATTGGACACGCATGGTCATTCTGGCGGACAGGCATGTAAACAAGCAGTGACCTCAGGCATCATAAATACTTTTTATCAACCGCTATCCGGTAATTATAAAACATTTCTGTCTAAGTGGAATATCACTGGCATCTTCACACAGCAAATACTTACCTGCACATCCCAATGAAATGACACCACCTTGTTCCCGGAATAATACCACCACTGATATAAGACCTAAATTACCATCCTATTCTAGCCAAGCAAATGACACATCAATAATAATAACAAGCAATAACTTATCACTATTAAATTATTCTAGCATCACAATGTAACGAAGTTAAACTTCCTGACAGCCCTGAGTATGTAACCCCTAAACCAGATAGGTAACACATCTGCTACACAGTTGGTAAATTACCCGAACCTACTTACACATAGCAGTGATAATAACATACATATCCCTAACAATGCATATAATTTGTACTCTAACAGTAAATACCTTCTATCAGATGTACTAACATCGGATTTACTCAATTATCAGATGGAACACACATATACAGGCCTACTGTTTATACACGCTTGTAGCTATCAGACATCTGACCTCAATACTCTTAGCCGATCGATAGCGGCTAATTATTAATGCAGATAGGCGGAGCTTCAATTTATGCGCTCCGAGGAGATAATTATTTCGGCCGGCGATTAAACGTCGCAGTACATTTACGGACAACGGCTAATACTTAAAGTAATTCAACATTACCTGTGATCTTGAAATCACATCACTCGACTGCAGGTGTCCGCTCTGACTGCGAAAAAGACATCTCTTCTAGCAGTGAGTTACTGCGGCCTTCCTTGACGAAATTCGGCTGGCGACTGACGGTGGATAGCTAAGGGCGCTGCCACAAGGACTTCTCGGGCCCCGAGTATCCCAAGGATCAGGGAGAACTCCAAAACCTCGTGAGTTCCGAACAAATGTGAGTCCAACGTGCCAACAAACCACGTACGCACTGGATCGGGGACATTCTAGCATATTCTAGAAGTCACCAGAATTGTGATGTCACGCACTATTTACCGGGGAATTCCCTAGTTATGGTCACCATATCAAGGGAGACTAACCCCGCGTATTCCAACCAAAGGGAAATAATCCAGAGGACAGTCTGTATCTAGTCCCGTTTCGTCACACGAACTTATAGCAACATTTGATCCTTTTCTAGCAAGCCATATACAAAAATTTAGGAATAAAGGATCAGGTGTTACATCTTATCTTTCTAAAACAATATGTGATGAATTTATCCAAATTATGGCACATAAAGTAAGAGACTCAATCTTGGATGATATAAGAACTGCAGGGTACTTCAGTTTATCTGTAGATTTCACTCCAGACCGGTCCCATATTGATCAGCTCACTGTTATTGTGAGGTATGTTTCACCAGATGATGGACTCCCTATTGAACGTTTTCTAACTTTCCTAGAGATGGGTAGCCACACAGGGGAAAGTATGGCTAAGATGGTGCACAACTACCTTACAAATGAGTGCAAAATAGATTTTAATAAGTGTCGAGGCCAGTCATATGATAATGCTGCCAATATGTCTGGCAAATACAAGGGTATGCAAGAAATAATATTGAAGATTAACAAGTATGCTATGTATATTCCATGTGCTGGTCATTCCCTGAATTTTGTTGGTAGAGCAGCAGTTTACTGTTGTTTAGATGCAGTAAACTTTTTTGGAATTGTTCAAGAAATATATAATTTCTTTTTCATCATCTACACATATATGGGCAGTACTGTTGTCATTCTTCAAAGATGATTCAAAAATTCCAAAGTCTTTGTCAAAGACTAGATGGGAAGCACATTCAATGGCCACAAGTGCAATACTTGATAGTTATGATTGAATAATTTCTGCATTGCATCAGCTGCATATTGATACTACAGAGAAAGGCGAAACAAGAAATCAAACCATAAACATTTTGAATAAAATAGAGGAGTTTGAATTTATGGTATTGTTATATTTGTGGAGTTTCTTGCTGGATGAATTTCACAAGACTAGTCAATCACTGCAAGACCCCCAAATTAGTCTAGATGTATGTAGGAAATTGCATGCTTCACTTTCGGATTTTGTTAAAGGTTCCAGGGATCTTTTCGATCAATTTGAAGAAGAAGCAAAGAAAAAATTGCCTGATGTTGATTACAAGAAAAGAAGATAAGATATAGAAGAAGGCATATAAATGATGATGAAGATGATGCTTTAGAGAACCTTGAGCCAAGAGACAAGTTCAGAATCAAAACATTTATACCTGTGATAGATGCATTAGAGTCAAGTCTGGCACAGAGGGCCTCAGTATACAATGATGCTGCAAAAAAGTTTTCATTCTTAACAAAACTAGAAGCTACAGAAGAAGAGATTCATGAATGAGTTAGTGCTTTATGCCAAACATATCCTGAAGATGTGGACATGAACCTTGTAGGAGAAGTCAAACATTTTCATCAATATGTTAGACATAGTCAAGCCCATAGTTCAGCGGAACAAGATAGTCTGACACATCAGGATCTGTATAGGGTAATATTTAACGATCGAGTCCAATCAGCATTCCCTAATGTAGAAGCAATTTTGAGATTGTTTCTTAGTATGATGGTTGCAAATTGCTCTGGAGAAAGATCTTTTTCTCAGCTGAAGGGGATAAAAAATGAATTTAGAACAACAATGACACAAGATAAATTATGTTCCCTCAGTCTTGTGTGCATAGAAAGCGACAAACTACGCAGTTTATCATTTGATGATGTCATCAGTGACTTTGCTCTGGCAAAGGCAAGAAAGAAAATATTTTAGTTTAAAATAATTCCTTAATCCTTATAACATGTTTAAAGAGATTAGATAATAGGCCTTTGTAAATTGTGCCTTTTAAAAGAACTTTTGTTTCTTTTTACCAGAGTTTGCATTTTTAAGTTTGTTATATAACTTATAAATAATAATGATTTTAAGTTAAAGATTTATTATTTCACTATCAATATACTTGGCAAGATTACGCTCAGTAGTTTGCCATTGCTTTCTGAGCGGCCGGCTCACATACCCCGTAAGTTACCGATGCGATTCGAACCACTGCTGATTTGAACCGTCATCACGTTACCTGACGAGAGTATACGAGATTACGGAGAAAAGTCATAACCTCTAAGCCGCGAAGCCGGCTATTTACTTGTATATTATTATTACATTGTGGCACTTCTTCCTTCCTAGTGACGACCATAATCTGTGTCTTTTTACAATTTAATTCTAACCCTCGTTGTTCACTGAGTGTAACAAATGCATCTACTAAATGTTGCAGGTCCTGTTCATTGTCTGCAATCAAGACTGTATCGTCTGCATATCTAATGTTATTGATGCATCGTCCCCCAATGTTGATTCCTTCTATATCTTCAATATTTTGTCGGTCTTCACCTCCAGAAAAAAAATCTTAAAATCTTCATCTATCTTGATGCCTGCTCCTGTCCATCTCGTTTCGCACATCCCTAGAATATTAATTTTTACTCTTTCAATTTCTTGTTTTATCTTCTCTAATTTTTCGTCGTCGTTTAACGCCCTAACGTTCCATGTTGCTAATTTTAATGTCTCTGTCATTGTCTTTAGCCGAATCATAATGTACTAGGCACTTTAAAGAGGTAGTTTGCCGTTGCTTTCCTCTATGGCAGTAACCGTACTGGTTATTTGACCATTGACTCGAGAGAGCTCCTCTGCCTGCCGTCGTGAAACTTGAGACCATAACCAATATATGTCGGCTGCCCTCAAAATTTAATCCACCACCTGCCTTCCGTGGCTTCTTTCGAACACTTCCAATAAACGAAAACGAAATAACACCACATAATCCACAGGAAAAACACTAAAACAGCGTCATCCCGAAGAATAGATGCATCATGTCGACGCCATTGTACCAGAAGTTCATCACGAACATCACCCTGACAGAATGTACAGTCAAGGCGAGAGACAGGCAATGTTGGAGATCCATTGCAACCAACCTTCATTGTGGAGACGGCTCCTGATTGATGATGTTGATGATTATTGGTACGTATTTCAATTTTCTCAGTTCTATATTTTAGTTCGTAGCTATATTTTAGCATCAGCCTGACAAATTAAACAGTCAAGGCGAGAGACAGACAATGTTGGAGATCCATTGCAACCAACCTTCATTGTGGAGACGGCTCCTGATTGATGATGGTGATTATTATTGGTACGTATTTCAATTTTTTCAGTTCTATATTTTAGTTCGTAGCTATATTTTAGTTCGATGTGCTGAAGCGAATGGGCATCAAAGGACGTCAAGGGCCCGGGCCCAAAAACAACTGTCTGAGGCTGCCGAAAAAGCCTAGTGCTGGCTGTGGAACTGCCGCAACGTAAATTGGAATGAGTCTCGGCACTAGTATGGTTAGAAGCGGTGACTGCAATACCTCAATTTCACAACCAAAACCATGAACTTTACAGACGTCTCGTGTCAGCTCTCTAGCCCTTCCTTCGAACGTGGTGGCGAGTCCCGGTGTAGTCAATCACGCAAATGTCGGCCGACATCCAACTTCCACAATATAGCGGTAATCGACCGTAGATCGCACCCAGTCCTAACGCATTTAGCATAGCTGCCATAATAAACCCCACCTCACATTGTCACGAGATATGCATACTACGTGGTCCAGTCAGTTACAGACAGACCAAGAAGTGGGTCCGAGTAGAAAGAAAAAATCCGGCTTCCTAAAAGGGTGTGGTGCCGTGAACGGGGCACGAGGAAGGCACACGGCAACGGAGATAAGTGGAGGCGGCAGTGGCAGGGGATGAAGTTAGCATCTCACGACCTCGCGTGTCAAGGGGCAGGCACAGACTGCATGGGCTCTCCCCACCGAGGGAGGGAGGGCTTGAGAATGGAAAGGGTAACAGCAAAGGGACAAGCGTAACATCAGGGATAACTAAATGAACGAAAGAACGTCTCCACAGCAGGGGACTGACGCCCGGAATCATGACCTGGGCGGGCCTGCCACAAGAGTGTAAAGGGCCGAAACGCTTGAAGAAGGGGGTACTCTTCTGAATATCAGAAGGCCCTGCCGTGTTTGCTCCGCGTCGGAGTTCCTACGACTAGTTCATAGCATAGAGACAGTGTTGGAGATCCATTGCAGCCAACCGACATTGTGGAGACGGCTCCTGATTGATGATGATGATGATTGGTACATATTTTGATTTTCTCAGTTCTATATTTTAGTTCGTAGCATTTAATTTTGTTTTTATATCACCCAAATGAGGCCCTGTAAGGGATACATTTTACACTCAAGAGTTACTTCACCATTTGGGGCCGTTATTCGGAAGAGTGCTAAAAAGTGTGTTGGCTATCGTTAACTCATTTTCTGTGCAAAAATGAATTAATTTGTCACCTGCATCATTTCTATTTCCCAATCCAAATTTTCCTAAAACGTGTCTCTCATTTTCAGCTCTTCCTGTACCTACTTTTGCATTAAAATCTCCCATTATTATTGCTATATCGTTATGACCAATCTTATTTAATGTGTCTTGCAGTGTGTTGAAGTAAGTGCATATATCTGTATGAGAGTTGTGTTTTTGGATGGCCTTTAAGTCTAATAGTGAGGATTCTATCACTAACTGGGTTATATCCCATTAAAGCTTTTGCAGTTGTTTTATCTAAACAAAATACCACTCCACTCTGGTCTCCGACGTCTTTACCAGAATAAATTAAAAGATGTCCATTTTCAGTTGTAAAATGTCCAGCGATGTTCACTAATTCCCAAAATTTGAATATTTAACCTCTCAATCTCATCCCTCATACAGACTTTTCACATTCCACGTGACATATGTATAACACAGAAAATATGTAAATCACCAAAAGTGTTAATGTAAAATGTTGGCACAAACATCTAGAGAACAACAGCACTTTATACACTTTGAAATGAAAAAGTTGCAATTTTTCTCAGTATCTTACTGCTCATACTTGAGTTGATAAAAATTTCTATTTGACATCCTTAAATTCAACATCACTTTTCAGTTCTTCATTCTGTGACAATCAACTTGTCCACCATAAAACATTTTTTGGTACCGATCTTTATTGCTTATGATTCCTGAAAACGTTGATTTTAGAATGTCAAATTCCTTTGCTATTTCCATTTTCTTTTTTGCCACTATTTTCCACTTCGTGTAATAGTTCAACCTTCTTTTCAAAGACATGGATCTTAACTTTTCAGCTATTTTTAGAGGGGAAATAACTCAAATCCTAACACAGATGACGCATGCAATTTCCGAAAATAGCAGAACAGTTGTCCAAATGTCCAGGTATTTGAAAAAAGTTCGCCTTAAGCAGATCAAATTATAGTCGGGGCACATTTAATCGTTCGGTATATCCGAAAATTCACGAAAACAGATTCTGCTTAACCGGACATGGTTTTACTAAGAAAAAGAAGAAAAATTGCCGGGGATAAATTGTTCTTCACAACAGAAAATCGCCATATGTGAGATCACCTTAAGCGGTTTGTGCTGTATAATACTTCTTTACACGATCACCACATTATTATTGTCACAAACTTGAAAAAGTAATGTCCTGTACTATTTTAAAACATGAGACGGATACATCTTATTTTAAATTTGTTCTAACAAGAAATCAGGGGCTGCCTTGGTGAATAAGTCATAATAAGTCAATGTCACAGTAACTCACAGAAGTTAATGAGTTAACTAAGAAAGTAAACTGCAGAAGTAATGGTATTATCTTATGAAGAAAGCTGCTATCTCATAGACTTTAATTATATCTTTCAATTTTCCCTATTTGGGTCGTCTTTTTCCTTGATGGACTCAATATATTTAAATTATATAAAGGTTGGGTAAGATATTAATATGAGGATCTCACTGTACAACATAAATTCACACAATGATCTCTGATGTGAACAATAGAATAATCAAACAAAAGTGTAACCTTTTCCTGAAGTTTGATCATCATCTTGCCAACTGGCATTGGAAATAGTGCTTCTCTGCATGTTGGGATCTCCAATGGAATGTATCAGTTCATGTGTTGACTCCCTTCTGTATCATGCAAGAATTTTCTCTTGCTGTCTTCCATTATCTCTCTTTCCACAAATCTGTCCAGTTGTCACAACATGTTCCAGTTTTTGTCTTCTCATAAATGTAGCCAAAAATATGAAGACTGCCTCTTTTTAATGAATGTTTGTGATTAGTTGTCTCTGCGTCTTAGCCTCCCTCAAAATGCCCAGAGTGCTCATTTTGGCTGTCCAAGGAATTTTCAGCATTCTTCTATAAAACCACCTCTTCAATGTCTTCGAGGATTTTTTTGCTTGTTTACTAATCGTCCAGGATTCACAGTCATTTGTTAGAACGGACTCATGTAACATGGAAAAATTCTTTTTCCTCGTGTTTATGAAACCAATTTTGTGCTTTATAAATCAAGAACCTTTTTCAGTTCCATTAATAATGTACTTAATGCTTTGGCTTCCTAATGTAATGTAATGTGTACTGATGCAATGCTCTTTATGAAGATATATGCTTTGGCTTCCTAATGTAATGTAATATGTACTGATGCAATTCTCTTTATGAAGATATAAAAATGAACACGATTAAATTAACAAACAAGAATCACACAATTGTTTTTGTTTTAAATATATAATACAAATCTCTTTATTTTCAAAGTATAACAACAAAACAGCCAGTGGCAAATTCTTTTAGTGCACTTGCATGCAATATACAGTAATCTGGATTCAACCCCTAAAAGTAGTAGAAATTATGTTCTTGGCCAGCAAGTCTCATAAAAATGGTATCAATTTCCACAATTTTCTGGGAATTGTCTAGGTAGAAAGGTGGTTATCCCATTTTAATATGTTATGGCCTTGGATATGTGAAGGCCTAACACTTCACATCCAATCGGAGACTACAATAGGTGTACATTTACTCCCCCCCCCCCCCCAGCAACAAATATGTATCATTAGAATTACGAAAAATAATGTTAATGTGTTACACACAACCAGTTTTAATCCTCAATAATTAGTCAACAAGCAAGGCAATCTACTGAAAACACAAAAGTGAAGTTTTACAAAAATAACTCATAAGATACCTGGAGCTGTCAAAATGAGTAATACAAAGTTTTGAAAGAGGCCAAGAAACAAATGAAACCAAAAAACATTACTGTTTCAATGGTATTATTGATCCAGCGATGCATGGGTTCCCGCTGTTAAGCCCAATGCCATGTATCAATATATGCAAGCATTCGTCAGCTGTTGTACTGTTTCACATAAAGTGCTCCTTTTATACGGCTTAGATGGAAGTAATATTTTCCTGATGTTTATATGAGGTGGACACTCAAAAAGGTGACACTTGACAATCTCATAAGTATATAAACAAAGGAGACACTCAGGAGTGAGCCGTTGTACAAATTAAGTATTTGTTATATTCAAATTCTGAAAATCATGTTGTGGTCCATCCTTGTTAGATGGTTTATGTTGTCTTTTTGGTCAGGACTGGGCATATAATTGTATGCCTCTCTCCTAGTGTCTATGTCTTCAAAAAATGTTTCTTTATTTACAGCTATTAGCTGGTCAGATATTTTGAGACTTTCTTCATTTGCCATCTATCCTCCCCGTGGAGTATAGGCTCTCAAACAATTCACTCCAAGCCTGTAGCTATCCCATGCAACTCTGTCCATGTCCTTTCCATATTGTTCCTTTCTGTTTCTAATTCCCCATAAGTCTTTAGGTCTTCCTCTATTTTTTTTTAGCCTTGTGGATCCCAGATTAAAGCTTTTCTAGTTATACTACTCTCAGGTTTTCTCAATGCATGGCCTATCCAGCATCTTTTCTTCACCTCTAGGTTAACTTGTATTTGTCTAGTTCTGTCCATGAGTTTCACATTGGTGATTCTGCCATACTATTTTATTCCTTCCATTTTGCACCAGCACCAATTAGTGAATGTTTCTGGTTTATTTGTAATCGTTTTCATTATTCTCCATGTTTATGATCCATACAGCTGTACTGATTTAACATTAGAACTGACTATTATATTGTTATAATGTTATGAGAAGAAATAAATTGGAGAACTTGATGATAGCTGGCAAGATCGAGGGGAAGAAAACAAGGAGAAGACAGAGAAGTAAATACCTGGATGGCTTGGCCATGTGGTATGGTCGAGACAAGAAGACTGAGCTGATCCACGACTCTGGTGATCGGGTGAAATGGCGAATCTTGACCACCCACACTTATCGGCATGGCATATGATGGATGGATTAATTTGAATACATAAGTTTAGATTTCTTTTGACCTCCATACATTCTCTAGTGTTATAAAAGCTCCTCTAGCCTTCTGTAGTTTTAAGAAGCTATCTTTGTCTGTTCCACCCACCCACCCCCCCCCCCCCCCCCCCTGTCTACATTGATACCTAAGTAGGTGTATGATTCTGTCTCTTAAAGTGAAGTTTTCCCCAAGGGAGATCAGGTTATCGTTTGCTTTATTTACGATCATTATCTGTGTCTTTCCTCTTTGCATTTGAAAACCTAGTTGTTGTGACCGCCATCTAGTGTTGATAGCTTGTATAGTATCTGATTTCATGTGCGAGACAGGAGGGTAATGTCATCAGGAAAGTTCAGATCATCGAGCTGCTTTGTCAGGAGAGTCCACTGAATTCCATTTCTGGCAGTGTTTATTGTCGTCTTCTTAATCCAGTCTATAATCAGTAAGAATAGTAAGGGTGACGAGGCAACCCTGCCGTACTCCTGTTTTTATCTCAAATGCCTCCGTTAGTTGCCTCTCATGGAGGCCTACTTAACTGTTTATTTTACCAAGTGAATGATTTTCTGTGGTATTCTACAATGTCTCATCAATTTCCAAAGAAATTTTCAATGCTATAAAATGCATTTTCGTAGCCCACAAATCTTATATAAAGTGTTGAGTTCAGTTCGATGCTTTGTTCTATTATTATGCACAGTGTAACTATCTGGTCAGTGCAGCATCTATTTGGTCATAAGTCAGCCTGTTCATCCTTTAATAGTTTGTCAATGCATTTTATCTCACCAGAATAATCCTGCTTATTAATATTATCTTCCCAGGAACTAATAGTAACATTATTCCTCTGATTTTCACACCTCTGTTGACTCCATTTTTTTGGGCTACTTCACCAGATATCCTTCTGTCCAATCTGCTGGTATTTTTTCAGTTTCCCAGATTCTGCTATATAATCTGTGCAGTAATTCAGTTGAAGTGTTTACATTAATTTGTATGGTCTCTAGACCAGTAACTTTTTCATTCTCCAGTAGTTTACTGCTAATCTCTTCCTTGGATGTTTCTCGCCGTTGAAAACCAGCTCCTCTTCTGCAGTCTGGATATCTGGAGGATCTTCTGGGACTGGTCTATTCAGGAGTGGCTCAAAGAATTCAGCCCATCTGTTTAATTGATCCTAAATGTAGTGAGAATTTTCCCATTTCTGTTTTTTATCTGTCCTCTTGTTTGATAATACTTTCTTGCTATCTTCATCATGGTGCTATCTCTGAGAGTTCCTTAGACTCTCTTGATAGGTTATCTATATATTGTCTTTTATCTGCCTTAATCTGTTTCTTAACTACTTCATTTTTTAAAAAAAAGTTAGTTGCATATCCTTTACAGGACGTAGCAGCCAACACCAGCATTTTTTGCTGTTGTGTTCTCTTCTCTAAAAAGTACTGGAATAATATTAATTAAAAGGGGGGGGGGGCGGGGGGGGCCTGCGTGATCTCGAGGTATGGTGTTCGCAGGGCTGGCTATGTATTGGATGGGTTCGATAACGGTACATCCGATTGAGATGAAATTTTCTACACGTCTTCCTTTCATTCCTGTGCAACCGACTATAATAGTTTCATAGTGTAAAATCTTCTACTTATTTAATAACATTTACTTTTTCATTTTATAAGTTCTATATAGCAGGGGGACTTCACTCTAGAAAAGTTATTTCAAGGGGCATAACTTTTAATAACATTTCTATATACTTTATAGTCATATTGTTGGACTAACTTGCACTATTGTTAAACTCTTTGTCTATAGTTATTTTCAGGCATATGAGTTAAAATAAATAATGATATAATCTTTAAGGCATTTTCAAAGTTTGCATAAAAATAATGCATAACATTGTAACCCATCTTGTTCTGCTTAAAGAACTTATCAACTGTCATGTCGGTGATTAAAAACAGTTTTCATTAAAAATAATGAATGGTGTGTGGAAGGACATTCTTTTAAGTTACTGTGCGCCAGAAGCTGGGCGAAACCACGCCAGGTCAGATAGATAGACAGACAGATAGTCGGGAACGGAAGCTTATTTGACTACTTATATGAATTAAATGACATGCTACCCACCAGGGACTGGGTGAAGCCGGGCCGGGTCAGACAGACAGACAGACAGACAGTCGGGAACGGGAGAGCTTATATGACTACGTATATGAATTAAATGAGATGCTCCCCACCAGGGACTGGGTGAAGCCGGGCCTGGACAGACAGACAAACAGATAGTCGGGAACGGGAGAGGTTATATGACTACGTATATTAATTAAATGAGATGCTCCCCACCAGGGACTGGGTGAAGCCGGGCCGGGTCAGACAGACAGACAGACAGGAACGGGAGAGCTTATATGACTACTTATATGAATTAAATGAGATGCTCCCCACCAGGGACTGGGTGAAGCCGGGCCGGGTCAGCCAGACAAACAAGCAGACAGACAGACTGATAGATAAATAGATCCCCTCCAGGGCCTGGGCGAAGCCGGGACGGGTCAGCTAGTATGTTATAAAGATGTAATGAGAAGATGATGATGATGGTAATAACTAATGAAACTAAGCTTAAGTCCTAACTATTGATACTGTCCTTCTTAGCAACAAAGTATTCACAGCGGATATACAGTCCGTCGCCTACGGCGTCGAGTCCCTGTCTGACGAATCTCTCTGTGGCGTGTTCAGCCACGAGCAATTGACTCTCCGTGCATCCGCTGGTTTGCGTGCTTGGAGTTCCATCACGCTGGTCACCTGGTTAGAGTAACCAGTGTTTCATGGTCACTTCTCGTGATGCGGGTTTCCCAGTCTCTTGGGTAACCCCAGCTCACGTTTACTTAATAACCTCCTTGTTGACACGAGTGTGTCCAGTTAAAGAACTATTTATAGTTCTCACTCGTGCTTGTGTCCCTTCTGTCTGGTTTCCTAGATCGCTGTTACTTTCCTCTTCTCTAGCTCTATTTATATTGTTCTTAGCTCTTTGACAGGCTCTCCTTCCCTCCAACTTTTAAGTTGTGGGTGTAACTATAACAGAGCACCATCTCTGTTAGTAGTTTAGGAGATAGATGGTGTGAAATAGAAAAGGGTTTGGGAAATGAATAAGTAATAAATGATACACGCGTGAGCACTATTGAACGAGTTGTTAGGGAAGCTCACGCGTGACGTCAAGGATAAACATAGGGGAGTCCCAACTCAGCATTCTACTTAGCCAGAGGTGTTTCAATTTGCTGTATACGTTTTTATACCTGGACTAATAAACAGACACATATACACTTGGATCAGAGCCTTGTCTTCAATGTGTGCAGTTGCCTTCAGTTATGTGCAGACTTGTTACACAACACAAGTCGTAATCTCAACAAAAATTTGATGTCTAATTTTGTCAAAGACTGCGTAAGTTCTCTACTTCTCTTCTGGGGATAGGACAAGATTCAATTTGCTGTATACGTTTTTATACCTGGACTAATAAACAGACACATATACACTTGGATCAGAGCCTTGTCTTCAATGTGTGCAGTTGCATTCAGTTATGTGCAGACTTGTTACATAACACAAGTCGTAATCTCAACAAACATTGGATGTCTAATTTTGTCAAAGACTGCGTAAGTTCTCTACTTCTCTTCTGGGGATAGGACAAGATCTCTCCTTTCCCTTGTCACACTGTTGTATTACTTCACTTGGCTAATTGAGTAGCCCACCACACTAGTACAGTTGGCTATAGACTTTCATTATATTTCTGGGAATTGTGTGATCCGGAACCTATGTCTTAAGACCTGTCCTCAAATTGTCCATAATTGACAACCCATACAACTTGCCTCTGTTACGAGTACAATACATGAATAATAAATGTTCATGCTCCCATATAATATTTACTCCAACTAGTATACATGCTTTATGTGCCACTCTTCACCTTTTTAGCTTCCGCTTGTGAAGAAATATTTAAGTGTTACACTAAGGTTTTCGAGATGTTATTGTGTCCCCTGTTAGAGTAGTTATCGTTCTTTGTAAATAATGATGTATGCAACTTTATGTGTTAGTTTTCCTGGTTGGTTGCGTGTTTTCTATTAAACTAAAGTGTATTTAACTTACTAATATGTGTATGCGTTTATAATTTACGTGTATGTACTCTTTCGAGCGCCGTAAAGCGGTTTATTGTAGCCACAAACGAGTGTGTTAGGCTGATTTATGACTACAGTCCCGGTTTAAGATGCTCAAAATATATTTCCTATCTCTATCACTAAAGTATAGCAACTACGCAGATAAAAAAATCCGAACAATACATTGTTTACACAGATTAACACAGACGAATTACAACAAGTCGCATTGTGCGGCGAAAAAAATTACCGCTAAATGTCTCACTCTCATTTAATTCATTCTCTCCCTCTCATTCACACATCTTTCGCTCATCTTTCATTTGACAATGGTTTTAAAATAATAGTTCAGTCATTAAAATATGGTTCAAGAAACAATAAATGGATGAACATTAAATATATACAATAAATAGTTGGCTGAATTTAAACAGGTTTTCAAGCCAAATAACTGTGCTGTATTTCTGCACTCGTCATATCTATACAAAAATATACAAGGTTGCGAGGATTGTTTGCTACCAATCCTGTTGTAATGACTGACATATCTAATCTATTGCAAGTTGGTGTACTGTTCTAAATTCATCTAAGGGAACTAATCTAACTAAATAATCAAAATGGGGAAAAGTGGGTTAGTTACCTTTAAAGTGTTCTTAGTACATCGAATGATATAAATTCCTAAATGATGGGATTAATTTGTGATTAATGTTTTAATTAAATAAATCTATAAATACATGTGTCTAAATGGTGATAAACTAAAGTAATGTTTCATAATTGAAAAGTATGATGTAGGTGTTAAACTAAATGAGTTTCTAAGTAAATGTAGGTGAATTTTAACTCTGAAATGTCATAACTAAAGTTATATAGGTAATTCTACATTCTATTATCACTATAACAATATGAAGTTATACGCAACTGTTATAAAAACATGTTATATACATATCACATATAATTTTTTATTTAACTAAACTAATTAATTACATCCAGGTGTGATGTTGGAGCAGCGTCCTCTGTAGAATGTCCTCGAAAAATAGAGTTCAGCTAGACAAAGTCTGATTTACGCTCTCATCCTGGGTAATGTTCATATTTCGATCCACTCACGGGTTGCATATATGGTGGTGGTGTAGACCACTAATAACGTGTCTGTTCATTTCACTTATACTGACACAGTTAATATTACACAAGTTTAGACAACTGGCGATGGTAACACACTACAGTGTTCATAATCACCACATAGGGCACTAGGTAATTACAGTGTCAATGTCTTTGGTGATATAAGGTCGCTCTCTTCTCGTATTTCAGGTATCTCAATGTGAGAAGGTCGGCTCAATGTGTCAGCCAGAGAGTTCATGCTTCCCTTCAAATGCTTAATAGTGAAAGCATAATTTTGCAGGATCAAGGACCACCTGTAGATCCTGTTATTGCGGTGGACTCCAGACTGCATTACAGTCAGCGGCGAATTATCGGTTTCAATGACAAACTCTGTACCCGCTAAGAATCTATGAAACTTCCTGACACAATAGATGACGCTTAAAGCTTCCAACTCAGAGGCTGAGTATCTTGATTCAGCAGGAGTGATTTTCCGGCTTACATACATTATTGGGTGGAAAATTCCCTCATAGAACTGGCCTAAGACGCCAGAGATGGAAATAGCACTTGCGTCTGTACGAAGAAAATACGTAAGATTTTGGTTAGGCAAGCGCAAAATAGGTGGAACGCTAAACATACGTTTCAATTTTGATAAGGCACCAATTAACTGTGCATCTTGTACATTTAATTTCACAGATGCTTTCAAAACATCAGAAAAAACGCTGGTGATTTCAGCCAAATTGGGTATAAATTTACTATAGTAATTAACTAGACCAAGCAAACTTCGGACCTGCTTCTTGGTCGTTGGCATAGTTAAATTGAGAATTTTGGTGACAATTCTGTCATCTGTCCTAAGTTGGCCTCTGCTGATCGTATGGCCTAGGAAATCAATTTCTTCCATTCCCAACTCAACTTTGGTTGGCTTTACTGTAAGACAGAATAATCGCAATCTATCGAAGACATGTCGCAGTTTCTGTAAGTGTGATGTCCAGTCTGCGGTATGGATACAAATGTCATCAATATACGTCGCTGTATTCGTAACTCCATGTAAAAGGTCCCTGGTGAGTCGGACAAAAGTGGCTGGAGCATTACGAAGGCCAAAAGGAAGGAATCGCCACTCATACAGACCTAGAGGTGTTGAGAATGCTTTTAACGGGATAGACAATGAGTGTATCGGAACTTGCCAGTATCCCTTCGTAAGGTCAAGTTTAGAAAAGATACGTGATGTTGACATATCAAGGATAAGATCTTCACATGATAGGATAGGTTCTGCATCGACATTGGTCACGTTATTTAACCGGCGATAATTGACACAGAGGCGGATCGTCGAGTCCTTTTTCTTCACAAGGACGATAGGAAAAGAGTATTCTGACTGTGATTTTTGTATTATTCCACTCGACTCAAGATTTAGAAGTTCCTTGTCGAAACTTTCCCTGTAATTTAATGGGATGGAATAAGGTCGGCATTTGATAGGGGTGTTATCAGTCAGAATAATGGAGTGTTCTATCCTGTCCGTCCTACCTGGGATGTCGAAAAAAAAATGTCCCTGTACTCCGTTACTAGCTCTATAATTTGTCGTCGTTGCTCGTCTGTGAGTTTCGGTTCTAACCGTATGCTATCAATTGTCCCAGTCGTGTCTACTGCCGGGACTGGTAATTCTATTCATCGTCATCTGTCTGATTAAGTACTGTCGTTGTACTATCTGTGTGTTCTGTTTCCTGACTAGGTGTGTTTGCGATGTCGTCGTCATCTGTCGCCCTACCTAGTGTAGTTGTGTTATGTACGTCTGTCGTCCGGTTGCTTGGTGTAGGTGCATTCTGTTCATCTGTCATCAGTATTTGTCGTGAGAAATAAGGCTTCAGCTTGTTGATATGAAATATCTTTAATTTTCGGTTTATCGATATTTCATAATCGACATCTGATATCTTTCGTACCACTTTGAATGGCCCTTGCCATGACGTTAATAACACGTTACGTTTATCTGGTAGTAAAAGTAGCACCTCTTGATTGGGTTCAAGGTGTAGGGTTTTGGCACCCTTATTGGCATAACTTTCGAATGGTCTCTTTCGAGAAGCCAATATTAAACCTTGGACCTTGGCTGTTACATGCTTTCCCTTTTCTATTACATGTTGACAAATGGTACATGACCGACAAAAAGATTTAATATCGTTACCAAACTTAGGCCAATAGAAATGTGATAAAATTTTGGCTCTCGTTTTGTTATAAGCCAAATGTTCAGCAAACGGTGACTCATGCGCAATCTTTAGCACATTTTGTCGGTGTTTTAAAGGTAACACCGTCTGCTGAATTTCATGGTTATTGGTGGTATAATAACGCATGAGAATTCCATTATGCATTTTGAAATACCAAGATGCATTTTTAGTTACTTTCGCTCGCTCACCTAACAATTTAAAATAAGGTGCAATGGTTTGATCGGTGCGTTGTGCCTCGATAAACTCTTGTCGAGTGGTATTGTCACTAGCACCGCTGGGTGTTAACAACTGTAACATTTCATTTTGTAGGTCAGTATAATGTGTTTGGGTCTCTGACCTAGTTACAGCATTAGCCGTGTTTGTTTGTTTCCAGGCTAATATTTCGTCATCAGTACAGTGTTTTAATGATGGCAAGCAACCCAAAATCAGGTCAGTACAGGGATTCTGCAAAATCGCGCACGTAAATGTGCCGGAAAGGAACGGGGTGTTTATACGGACTTTTGCCAGCGGGTATTTCTCAATGTTACCAGAAAAAGTGCGGCATTTAACAAACTCGCCCGTATAATCCTCTGGGTTAACTAGCTCTCTCCTTACCCCGAGTAAAGTGCTCCCGCTATCAAGTAAACATTGGCATGGTTGTTCGTTGACCAGTGCATCGTGGAACTTTAGATTACCTCTGGAGGCTAAAGCTGAATTAGCATCTTCGTTGGAACATGGTACAATATGACCACATTTGAGTTTCCCGTCCGCATGAAACTGGTGACAGGTGTCACATTTATTAAAGTCTAATATATCAGTAACTACAGCCACACTCTCACACTCATTGAATGGTAATACATTTTCGAGCTCAGAATCAACTACACTATCATCGTCAGATGATGTATCTATGAGCAAAGCATTGCTAGCCTTCATTCTTTGCCTGCCCAAACATTTGGAAGAATAGTGGCCATAAGATGAACAGAAGAAGCATTTAACCGCACGTTTGTATGAGTTTCGTTTGTTTTCCTGCTTTTTCATCATCATTTCAAGATGCGCAGGGTATGATGGACATTTATCACACATCGAGTACTGCGGATGGAATAACTTGCAGTATCCACACTGTGGTGGCTTTTGATAAGGTTTATCTTTCTTCTGATACCCTTTTTGGTTGAAAGATCTGCTTGGTAAGTTCTTAGCAAAAGCAGTAATATCAGTATCATGTATTGATGTTTTAAATATATCGCGGTTTGAAGAAAAATAAGCTGAACCACGTTTTTCAAGTTGTTCAAGAGATTCAATGTCTGCTTGTTGAAGGAACTTAGCAAAGGGAGTAGGAACTGTGGATATGACTTTATCCATCACCATTAAGTCCTGTAATCTATCAAAATTCTTCCCTACTTTTGCCGCCTTAAGCCATTTACTGAATATACTCTGAACATTTGATACATAGGTTGGCTTTGGTTTGATTTGTGAGTACTGGATCTGGAGCATCGAGTAGAAAATGCTGCATAATCCTATCATGGATATATTGATAGCTATTTCTTAGTTCTGTTGGTATCGACTCGATAACTTTTAAGGGCTCCCCACTGAGATTTCTCATATAAATCATAGCCCAATCTTCTAATGGTATTTTCTTAATTCTGAGCTGGAACTCTATATTCTCAGTCCATGCTGAGATCGAATCTCCTTGACTATAGGGCTTGATAATCCCTTTATATTTAGAAAATTTATTTTGCTCTTCCTGACTCTTCTGTTTAGTAGAGGCTATCTGGATGCTTGAGTCCACTTCCATCTCTTTCATCTTTAACTTTGTTTGTGACTCTACCTCTATTTGCTTTTGCTTTGTGGCATCGTCCATCTCTATTTGCTTTTGCTTTGTGGCATGATCTAACTCTAATTGTTTTGTTTGGTGGCTTCTTCTAACTCCCTCATCTCTTTCTGATGCTGTCTTTCCAATGCTCTTTCATCTCTCTCTAGAGCAGCTTTTCTTTCTGTTTCTTCTCTGTATTTTTGCTCTGCCCACTTCTCTAATTTCTCTCCAGTATGGCCTAGTTCTTTGCCAGCCTGGATGCAGTCATTTAATGATGACATTATATGGCTTTATGTTATTACACAACTGATATCAATATAACTTTACAATATAATTTTACAGTTAATATGTGTTAGATATTTACAATCTTCACTGAAAAAGAAGATGCATGGTTAACTGTGGTTATCAAAATTAGTGAAAAATATACTCATCTAATCTGCTGAAACATACGGCACTCGGGATGTAACACCGCTGTCTTTCGTACACACAACTGATAGACATGCTTGTACAACTAATGTCTCTGTTTAGTACAGCATCAAAAGTATAGAAAAATGCATGTAATATACAATACATGGTTGTTATTACTTTAAACAATACAGTTTATGTATATTTATTATACTTGTAAATGTGATATAAATATGATGAATGATGTAAATGATATGAATGTTATGATAGTAAGAATGAATCGTCAATGAATTGTAGAATGAATCGTCAAATGAATGTCAATGTCGTCTTGTCTTCACTTTCTATCGTCTCTGACTGAGCTGCGCTGTATGACTTTAGCTTGACCTCTAATTTATTTCTCTTGTGCACAAAGAATTTGCTTTTGCACAAGTACATACGTGAATGTGATGAATGTTGACATTATGACTGTATCACAAGAAATGTTTCACAAATGATAGTTAAATTCGTAATTTCGATACATGTTTGCAATCTGCACACAATCACAATTTATATTTCATACATTTCCATCAAAAGAATTCACAAATAACATAAATAACATTTTGTAGAATTTCCGAATTTATGTGGGAAAATGGTAGATTAAAGTGCTTGAAGGTGGTTCAAGCCCCACCTTCTGACACCAAATCGGATCCTGCCTGTCAACAACTCAATTGCGACAGGCATACAAGGATTCCCTTCTTTTGTACCACACGAAAATGACAACTCGTACGTTGTACAAAAGGATACATTTTATTTGGAGCTGATAGTACATGAGCTCCGCGAGCGGAATACCACATCGGTATTAAACATCATAGTATGTTATAAAGATGTAATGAGAAGATGATGTTGATGGTAATAACTAATGAAGCTAAGCTTAAGTCCTAACTATTGATACTGTCCTTCTTAGCAACAAAGTATTCACAGCGGATATACAGTCCGTCGCCTACGCCGTCGAGTCACTGTCTGACGAATCTCTCTGTGGCGTGTTCAGCCACGAGCAATTGACTCTTCGTGCATTAGCTGCTTTGCGTGCTTGGAGTTCCAGCACGCTGGTCACCTGGTTAGAGTAACCAGTGTTGCATGGTCACTTCTCGTGATGCGGGTTTCCCAGTCTCTTGGGTAACCCCAGCTCACGTTTACTTAATAACCTCCTTGTTGACACGAGTGTGTCCAGTTAGAGAACTATTTATAGTTCTCACTCGTGCTTGTGTCCCTTCTGTCTGGTTTCCTAGATCGCTATGTTACTTTCCTCTTCTCTAGCTCTATTTATATTGTTCTTAGCTCTTAGCTAACAGATAAAGAACAGATAAAGCTAGGAGTATGACAGGGGTGTGTCTTGTCACCTGATCTCTTCTTCCTATTAAATAAATAAACAAATGTTTGCATATCCTTTACAGGACATCGCTGTCAACATCAGCATCTTTCAGCTGATTGTTGATTTCTTTGGCAAGATTACGCTCAGTAGTTTGCCATTGCTTTCTGAGCGGCCGGCTCACATACCCCATTAAGTTACTGACGTGATTCGAACCACTGCTGATTCTCACCGTCGTCATGTTACTTACGAGAGTATACGAGATTATGGAGAAAAGTTGCTAACCTCTAGGTCAGGAAGCTGGCTCTCCCTATATCGCGAAGCAATAATTAGAGAGATCAAAGAGAAGCCAGGAATACTAATCGGAGGATATAATATAAACAATATACATTATGCAGATGACACAGTATTGGTGGTGGATAATGCAACAGACCTACAAGAATTGTTGGACATTGTAGTAACAGAGAGTGCACAGAAAGAACTCTCCTTGAATATCAAGAAAACAGTAACAATAGTGATATCAAAGAAAATGGGAACACCAAAATGTGACATAAAAATAGAAGGGGAAATTCTCAACCAAGTGGATAATTTTAAATATCTAGGGGCATTTATAACTCCCCCGATGGTGTTTCCACCATGTCGTGGTGGGGGATCTTGAGTTTCTCAATGACCCTGAGAGCTATGCCGGCGGTAGCGCAGCTACCAGCAGGGCCTCCCAAGCCGGACAGGTCAAAGGGTAGAGAACAGACAAAGAGAAACACCCTGGTCCTCCAGGTTGGGGGTTGAAGCGTGGGGTTAACATCCCCACCTTTGTAAAAACCTTTCTTTGTTACGAAACAAATACATGAGCCTCGATATCGGACTGACTTATCTGGACAACGACCTTGGAATGTTAAAGGACTTTTGAGATTTGGAACATGGAATGTACGGACACTATATCGAGTTGGAGCGGCCGAAGAACTAACCCGGGAGCTGGTTGAATATCACAGCGATTCAAGAAATAAGGTGGCCAGGAGAGGGTACTTTAGAGCAAAATGGAATGATTATAATATATGGAGGTAACACCCAAAATAAACATGAATTAGGAACAGGATTTGTCATCAAAAAAGAGTTATGGGGGGAACGTTTTAAACTTTAACGCTTTTAATGACAGGATTAGTAAATTACGAATAAAAGGTAAATGGAAAAATATAACGATTAATGTACATGCACCTACTGAAGAGAAAGAAGATGATATTAAAGAAGACTTTTATAATGATCTGGAAGATGTCATAGAAGAAACCCCCAAACAGGACATCCTGATTGTGCTGGGAGACTTCAATGCAAAAATAGGTAGAGAGCAAACTAATAAAAAAGTGGCCGGTATGGAAAGCCTACATACAACTTCAAATGATAATGGATGGAGAGTCATCAACCTGGCAGAAGCCAAAGGACTGCAGATTAGCAGTACCAGACTACAAAGAAAGGATATACACAAACAAACTTGGAAATCATGTGACAAGAGAACCTATAATCAAATAGATCACATTTTAATTAACAACAGAAATGCATCAAACATACAGCAAGTCAGAAGTTATAGAGGAGCTGAGTGCCACAGTGACCACTTCCTCGTTGGAGCAAAATTTAAAATAAAACTTAAGAGAGCTTTCTATACTAAATTACAAAGATTACACCCAACATATAACAGAGAAAAACTACAAGACATTACAGTCAAAGAGAAATTTACAGATGAAATAAAATGTAAACTTGAAACTCTGCAAAATCCTTTGGAGGAAAGCGTTGACCAAACTTGGTTGAACATCAAGAATACAATTCAATCTACCGCAGAAAAATGTCTCGGTGTGTTAACCACGCATAGAAAGAACAGATGGTTCAATCAAAAATGTGAAGAAGCAGTCATTAGGAAGAAGAATGCCAGACATGTATGGTTAAATGACATCAATAACATCCAAAAGGAAGAGCATTATAGAAATAAATGTAAAGAGGCTACAAAAATAGTCAGACAGCAGAAGCGATAATATATGAGTAATATAATCAAAGATATGGAAACTAATCACCAGAAAAATGAATCCAGAAAATTTTTTAAAGAACTGAAGTCAATGAAACGAGGGCACCAACAAAACACATATGGTTTAAAAGACAAAAATGGGAATATGATTAATACCAATGAGGAAATGTGCAACACATGGAAAGAATATTTTATTGAATTACTAAATTGTGAAGCTCCAAGTAACATTTTCCCAGAGGAAGAGGTTCTAACATGCGAACCACAAATTGAAGAACCTACATTTGAAGAAATCCTATATGTAATCACACGACTTAAAAACAATAAGGCAACTGGGACTGATGGAATTGCTGCTGAATTTATAAAAGCAGGTGGCCATGCATTACATCTAAAGCTATACGAACTAATAATAAAAATCTGGAGGACAGAAGAATTACCCCATGACTGGAAAGAGTCATTATTGAGAAAGGAGACAAGTTCCAATGTGGAAATTATAGAGGAATATCACTACTGTCCACAAGCTATAAGATACTATCCGCAGTATTACTAAATAGACTAAAACCATATTCAGAAGACATATTAGGTGACTACCAGGCGGGTTTTAGACAAAACAGATGGTTCCGTCACCCTGCTACTGAGTGAGTGCGTGGCGCGACACTGTGAGCTGTGAGTTTCGTGTGAAATGCTTTTGAATCTGCCCGAGGTTTTTTGGAACGTGACTACATGTTCGGAGCGATGGTAGATGGCTATGTCCCAGATTGACCGGTTTTTGCCTTATGCAGAAATGCATGGCTGCTGGGCTTCTGGTTGACTGCCACTGCCATCGACAATGAACTGTATTTTCGTGGACTGTGTGGGTGAACATCTAGGAAACATCCAGATGGGAAAATGACTGCCGATTCCATCAGAGATGAACTGGGTGTTTAGTGGGGGACTATTGTGTTGACATTCTGGCAGCGGCATTATGCACAGTGTATCTGTGCGGGCTGTTGTTTGTCGAGACTCCTGTCTTTTCCACTTTTCACATTGGGCAGTGGGGAGCATTTCGTGCGATATTCACTGGCACAGGAACGGAGCATAATGGGGACGACCCGTTGCTGTGAGGTTGGAACTATGACTAACTAACTAACTAACAGATCAACAACAGATCAGATATTTATCTAACGACAAATAGCCGAGAAACATTGGGAATAGAAAAGAGATCTCCATAACATTTTTGTGGATTTTAAAAAGGCTTATGATAGTGTCCATAGGAATAGTCTATGGAATGCTATGCAGGAATTTGGAATACCAAGGAAGTTAATCAACATGACCAGACTATGCATGGAAGATACTTATAATATAGTAACATATAAAGGCAGGAAATCAGACCCCTTCCAAATAACATCTGGCTTGAAACAGGGTGATGCACTATCGCCGCTACTCTTCAATCTGGCTCTAGAGAAAGTTGTAAGGAAGGTAAAGGAGGAATGTGATATTGGAGGAACATCCAAGCTGCTTGGTTATGCAGATGATATAGATATTATAGGGCAAAGTGAACAAAAGACATTGGAAATATTGACTCACAGGAAAAAGCCCAACAGATGGGGCTGGTTATCAACCAAGATAAGACAGAATATATGGTAATTTCAAGAGACAGAATGGCTAAAAACTCTGGCCACATACAAATAGATAATATGACCATTAAAAGAACGGAAACATACAAATACCTGGGTACAATCTTCAACTGCTCCAACATCATAAGGGAAGAAATACAAACTAGAATCAACTCTGGAAATAAGATATACTATGCACTACATCTACTAAAATCAAAGGCGCTATCTCGTAACACCAAAATCACAATATACAAAACACTGATCAGACCAGTTGTGCTGTATGGCTCTGAAACCTGGAGTACAACGAAAAGAGACGAAGCCTTGTTACAAACCTTTGAGAACAAAATTTTAAGACGCATCTTTGGACCCATTAGGGATACACAAAGTGGAGAGTGGAAAAGAAGAAGTAACAAAGACATTTATGATCTGTTTAAGTCCCCGCTATCACTGGTATCATGAAGGCTAATAGACTACAATGGCTGGGGCATATATAAAGTATGGAAGATAATAGGGAAACAAAACTCGCTTACACTCAGGAAATAAATGACCGCAGACCCCGAGGTAGACCAAGAAGGCGGTGGAGAGATAATACATGTACAGACCTACAAGCACTTGGAATCAACGACTGGCAAGAGAAGGTCCACCAGAGAGACGAATGGAGACGGATTGTATTTGCAGCAAAGAACCTCAATGGCTCGGAACGCTGAAGAAGAAGAAGAAGAAGAAGAAGAAGAAGAAGAAGAAGAAGAAGAAGAAGAAGAAGAAGAAGAAGAAGAAGAAGAAGAAGAAGAAGAAGAAGAAGGGGCATTTATAACATCAGATGGAAGATGTACAACAGAGATTAAGAGCAGAATAGGGCAGGATTTCAGAAAATGAAAAGTATCTTATGCAATAAGTCGCTAAGAGAGTGCTAAAACCAGTTTTGTTGTATGTCAGCGAATCTTGGAATGTAAATGAACAAATAAGGGAGAACTTAGAAGCAAAAGAGATGTGGTTTTTAAGACGAATGTTGCGAATTCCTTGAACTGCCAGAGTAACTAACAACGACTGCATGAAAGAGGCTAATGAAACTAGAACACTATATACAACAATAAGAAAATACAAAACAGCTTTCTTTGGTCATGTGATGAGAAGAGAGGCATTGGAGAACATCGTGACAACTGGAAAAATCAGGGGGAAGAGAGGCAGAGGCAGACCAAGAAAAATGATGCTGGACGGATTGAGACGGTGGCGTGCAGGAATATCATCAGCAGATTTGATCCAGAACACCAAAGACCGAGATCTGTGGAGAGCCATAAACGCATATGCCAGCCGGCAGGGCACTTGATGATGATGATCTCTTGGCAAATTTACATTCAGTAGTTTGCCATTGCACTCTGAATGACCGCCACCCATATCACTTTGCAAAAAACCAAAGCATAGCAATCTGCTGCTAAATCGTCGGCAGCTGTGTTTTGAACGCGGGTATGTGGGATCATGAATGATCTTTCGCTGCGGAGCCGGCAACTTCTTCATTAGCTTCTGCAAATTTTTCCTGTGCTCTGGCTTTCGAAGCTCTGGGTTTGCTATTATTTAAATTGGCTTTCTTGCTTCTTCCTTTTTAAAGGTTTCCAGCATTATCCACACTTTATGGTTTCTTTCTCTTTTCTCAAGTACTACTAAACATGGTTCGCTCCAAATCTTTTTAGCCTGCTGTCAGCAGACTTCCATAGTGTGACATAATGGATCAGGCATCCACATTCCAAGTCCAACACATCCATAATAATACTTTTAGTTTTGAACGGAGACCATCCAGATAGCAGGGCTATTATTAGATTCGAAGGTTCCAGAACGCGGTGGGGTAGGGCAGCGGTATGCGCTCGCTTTTTCATTGGCTAATTGTGACAGCCCACGCTATTCACTAGGCCAAATTTGAAACTCTATTAGTTTGAGCCGGAATTCCACCAGGAGCAGTCGCTATTTGTGATGTGGGGACGCAAAAATGCCCTAAAGATTCCGTAAAATATTGTTCTCTGGATAACAGGTATCACATTAAAACATACTGTAATGTTGTGGTTATGCCTAGTGAACGAAAGAGAAGAATATAAGAGTATTTTATGAAGAAAATGTGAAAGTGAAAACAGAACTTCTGTGTGCCAGTATTCTGAACACTGCATCTTCAACCTGTCAGGTCTTTCACGCTGTAATACTCCAAGTGCATATCATTCCCCTGTTGTGACTGGTTGCGTATGCTTGATGATTGTAAATTACACTCAATGCAAATTCGCAAACCACTTGTGCATTCTTAATGCCTATCATGACTCATTCGTAACCCAACTGTACACTGATCTTGCGAGTTAACATTTGGCAGTCTGGATCGGAATGTGTGATGTAAACATGTACAAGTTCCTTTGTAAATGCTGAGAATGTTGGAGTGAGTGAGCTGGTGATCTGATGAATAGCCTCTCACATCTAGTAGATGGAAAGATGCTTCAATATCCATATGTAAGCAGGACGTGTATGGCACGCCAGAATTGCAAAGTTCCTGTGATGCCTGGTGGCTAGATTACTCTCAAGAGAATTAATACAATTTCTCTCTGAAGTATTACACTGGTACCTCTACTGTTGGTTGGTTCATATAAACTAGTTCCTAAACGGACAATAGGTGTGTGAACCTGTGTCTTAGTCGGCTGAATATAATGTATGGCTCATGCAAATTTACAAGGACTAAACATGTTTTCCCCATATGTGCTTTGGTGCATATGAGAACAATTGCTTATGCAATTTGGCTTCTTTACCTACTGTAGTAGATATGGACATTACGCAGTGGGGGAAGAACACATGATGATGATGTACTTGTGAGCCAAGTTTGTCTGAAAGGGGTGAGGTCTGGCAGTGCTGTGTGAGTGTATATGGCATAGGACATTCCTGCACCAACATCACAACCATTGGAATGGATGTCTGGTCTGCTAATTTGGTAAATGCCATTAGTTTAATACATATTGCATATTGCAGTTGTAAATGCCTATTTTCCATTTTCCTTAACATGCCTGTTCATGTGCTGACTCACAATGCCTGTTTCATGTTGCTATGTCACAATGCTTGCTCATGCTGCTTGCCTTAAAATGCTTGTAATGGTGTAGGCTACCCCTGTCTCAGCATATAGGCTTGTGATTACCACAGATAGGGGTGAATAATGAAAATATATCACCCACAGTACATCCGAGTGAAATACACTTCATTATCAACCAGGAGAGATGTGCTTGGACAACACCCTCCCTGAACCTCCCCATCTCCAATCTGTGTATGTTGATGTATGATAACATTATCTTTTAACAAATGTAAAGAGATGTTGTGCCATTTTGTATATCAACAGAGAACAGAGGATGGTGGAGAGGCCTTCATATATCATCTGGGACAACTAATCAGAAGTCCCAGAATCCAGAACCAACTCCCTATAAGTGAAAACCACGGGACAATCACAGGAGAACACAGGCTGAGTTGCCAGCCTTTATCTTCATGACATACCGTGGCCCAAGACAACAGAAAGACCCCTGTCTACAGTTTGTCTCGGTCAGGCTCATGGAAAGTAAACCTGTGCCCCAATGGAACACTTATTCTCCTAGAATCCAAAATGTAGGAATTTCTTGGAGGCTTTTATCTCAACTCTCTAACCGCTGAATGAAAATGGGGAGACAAACAGTTCTGATGAATCCATTAATGTGATTTAATGATTAATATAGGAATCAATACAGTGATCCTGAATTATGTCATCTGAGAAAATTAAAATCAAGTCTTTTGGTATTAACTACATTCAAAGAAATCTGGTGAAGTAACTTGCAGTGATTGTTCATCTGAGACTTAACTTGGAGAATAACCAGCCTTATGCTCACACAGTGACAGTTGAATGAAGACTTGAAGAGTAGGTGAGGTTAGGACTAGGCCTAGGTGAAGATGCTGCAATATATTGGATTTGTTCAGATCTCTGGGTCTCTTCGACAAGTCATGTTCTACATGTACCGAGTATACATCTCCCAATGTCAGGAGAGTGCTATCCTCAACCACCCGAAGTACCCCAGTGTCAGCTTTCACCAGCAGTTTGGTCAACAGTGAGAGACAGTACCGTATCATCATCCCAAATTCTGTTCTCAAGAGGAATAATCTGCCATGGAACTTATTATAGGAAGTCTGCTACCTGGAGCTTTTCCAACATCAATTGCTGATGATAACAGGATGCAAACTGATCCAGAACAGTAGTTCCTCCCTTAAATTTCCCATGATAGGATTTTATAAAATTCCAAAGAGACAAGAAGTGATGATAGATACTGTAAATCAGTGGTGTAGTTAGAGATTAGAGAGGAGGAGGAGAGTTTAGTGATCGGTTGGTGGAGTAATTAGGAGTTGTTGTATCATGTTTATCTGCATGCCTGTTCTGCATATTTTGTATATTATGCATGTATTTTTGTTTAAGTGCAGAGATGACACAAGGATGAACCATTGGTCTTCACTCTGCCCACCGGCAGCTCAATAAAATGAATTAATGAACCAGTGTTTTAAGTACATGTCTCAGGAGAATGTCTTGTACAGTTGCTGTCAAGTATTGTCTCTGATGAATGTCTTAAGTTACTGTGGTTGGTTACAGATATTGTGAAAAGTCCTGTATAGATGTTGTCAAGTATCTCTCATGATGTATGTCTTGTACAATTGTGGTGTAAACAATTCTATGTAAATGTATGTCCCACTTTTGTCGAGAACCTGTCATGTAGATGTCTTGTTCAACAGATGTTATGTACAGTTATTGTTGAGTTTGTCTATTACTATTGAAACCTAAAGTCCTAAGATATAATTGGACAACTGATATAGGTCACTTTTGACACAAAATAAATAAGGGAAGATCTAATGTGACGGACGAACAGCACACTGACAACACTATGATGAGTGAAGTAGATCCTCAGTTGTACAGGGGCGAATAGTTCAGATCTTCTTCTTTCCTTGAGGGAACCATTTTCTTCTTTTAAAAATTTCTGTGAAGATACTTGGTAGTCTCACAGTGGGGGTTCAGAGCCAAAGGAAAAATGGTTCTCCAAAAGGGCTAGGCGGGAATGATTATCTATCTCATTTGAGAGACCTCTAGACAAAAACGTGCAAAATCATATCCTTTATCTTGTCTATTTATTATTCAAGATATATTTCCAGAGAACACTACTAACTAGGTCCTCTGTCATCAATCTAACATGTCACACATAGTCACTTCGTCTACTGCCTTTTGTAGGCTCTGGTATTTGAGCCTGTGAATTGTTCTTTAATTTCCAGATTTTTTAGGTATCCTACATTGCATCGATTTTTTTATGATTATATATTGCTTGAGCTTGTTTCATTTTACCTATCAGAAGATGATAATCCCAAAATGCCAGTGTTGTAGAGTTTCATCTCCTCCACCACCTTTGTTTAGACTTGTATATAATTGTTTTTGTATAGATCTTATTTTTGATAGTCTGCCATCTCATCTTTGCTAGTCTGCCAACCTTGTCATTACCAGGAATGGGACGCAGAGGTGTTTCCAAGGCACCAGGGCCGGGTTATATACTGGCCAAGACCTATTGACGCGTCCTTGCCGAGCGTCCTGGGCAACAGGTCCCTTCGGGGTCCTGGCTGAAGTCAATAGGATCGCCGATTCCTCCGAAGTCGGAGAGTGTCTGCCTGTACTGCGAGGAACCACCAGTCTGCACACCAATAAGCCAGACATGGGACAACGGATACTCACGCAAACCTCAGGTCCTGTATGACATCACACTGATGTTGGACAACAGGATGCCTTCATCCGACATACAGGACTTTGCGTTGGAGCTCAAGCCAATGAACACAAGCAAGCAAGCATTACCAGGAATGTTACAACTTGTAAAATTAATGTAACTAAAGTCAAAGATGACAAAACATCTTAGATCATGTAATGAAAATGTAACAAATGGATTCATAAATAGTACTAGAGAAAAGAGTTGTGGATAGACGTAACTACCCTTATCAGCTGGAAAGACATAAGAACAAGAGGAATAAGAAGAAACAGGCTCATTCATTCGTCATGTGGCATGCCGATAAGCATGGCCGGTCATGTTTTGCCATCTCAAGCGATCACCAGTTGTGGATCAGCTCAGTGTTCTTGTCTCGACCATACCAACTGGCCTAGCCATTCAGGTATTTACTTCTTTGCCTTCCTCATGTTCTCTTCCCCTCAATCTTGCCAGTTGTCACCAAGTTCTTCAATTTATTTCTTCTTATAACGTAGCCAAAAATGTTGACTGTCTATCTCTAATTTCTCTAGTCAGTTTATGGTTTTCATGTTTCTTGTAGGTCATTGGTTTTTCTGCCTGTCCATGGTATTCTTTGAATTTTCCTCAGAAATTACATTTCCACAGCCATCAGATGGTTTTCAGCTTGTCTGCTCATTATCCACACTTCACATCCATACAAAAGTACAGGTTCTATGTAGCACCTCAACACTTTGTTTTTTCTCGTTGCAAATGACATCTTTTTATTGGTCATTATGTTTTCTTTCTTGCAAAAGGCTAACTTTGCCATGGCGAGTCTTGTTCTAATCTCTTCAAGGCACCTCCCGTCAGATGTTATGACTGTTCCAAGATAACTGTACAGATTCACTTGTTTAAGAATATTCCCATTCACTTGTATATTACATTGTGATATTTAATTCTTCCTAGTGACGACCATAGTCTATGTCTTCTTACAATTTAATTCTAACCCTAGTTTTTCACTGTGCAACAACATCTACTAACCAGACTAGAAACAGGAAATAGCAGCAGTAGTTGTAACAGTAGTAGTTGCAACAGTAGTAATAACAGTGGAAGGAGTTTGGTTCCAGTTATAAAAGGTCACTTTCGCTGCACATGGATATCTCAATGTGTGCACCATCTTCTCCCATGGATCACACTAGATGTAACTCACAGGGAAGCTCTTGAACTCTGTAGCAATGGGGAGGATCAACATGTCTAGGAAGGAGGAGGAGGAGAATGGTGGCAGTAGTAGAAGCAGCAGTATTTCTTTCTTCCCTCAACTTAAAACTACTGTTAGATTCATTACACATTAGAACAATGTACGTTTGCAGAAATATTTTCTATGTTTTGAGAGCTTGGAAGTGTTATAGCTGAGGCAGCGCTTGTATTTGGCCAACTTTCTGCAATAATAATAGTGTTATTATTTGTTTGGATGATCATGGGTGCACCAGATGTCTGCGATTCAAACATTTGCCCATCAACAACTTGTACCGTCTGCCCATCAAAATTGTGAAGTGTTTGCCCAAATTCAATCATTTTCAATTCTCCCCCTTCTTGGTCTCTGATTTTCTTTGGACGTCCTCGTTTCATTAAAGTTCCATTTTCATGTGACCTCAGATGCCGTCCTAAATGTCCCTTGTTACTAAAAGCACCACCACACAAACCACAAAGAAATGGACGTTCACCAGTATGCATTCTGGCATGGTCTTTCACCATGTAACGCATAGAAAATTCTTTGCCACAAACATTACATTTGTACGGCTTCACACCGGTGTGAGATAGTTTATGCTTATTAAGAGCTACTTGTGTCATATAACTTCTATCACATTCATCACACTGAAATGTTATTCCACTCACTTCTGTTTTATGATGTTTCATGTGTATTTTAAAGCTTTCTTTAGCTTTACTGGAGTACGATTTTCCACAGATATGACATCTTAAGGGTTCTGTGCATGGTCTTCCCTGTCGATGTTTATTGTATCCCAACGTACTGTAAAACCTTTTGCCACAGTCAGAGCATATGTGCGAGTCCTTAGGGTTTTCATGCACTTTATATCGATGTAGTTTCAAATAACCTTCTGTGCTAAACCGAGACTCACACAAATCACAACTGAACTCTCCTGTGCACCCATCTTCAAAACTGTCCCTTTTTGAACAGGTCCCCATTCTAAAGTGTTTCACATATCCTGCTCGGGTTCTATAAAAACGATTGCAGTCACTACACTCAAATGATTCACTCTTTACCTCACTTCCATGTATCAAGAGATGATTTTCTAGCAGCTGCTCAGTTTGGAATGGCTTTGAACAAATGAAGCAAAACACAGATGAGACACAATGTCCCTTTTTCATATGCTTTGCACAGGCCTGAACACTACTAAAATGTTTGTTGCAAAATTGACACATTTTTAAATTTGATGCCATTCCTAATGCATTATCCCATTTTCTCTTTCTTCCTCTCCTCTTCTGACGTAAAACCAGCAGATCAGTATCTAATGTACTCACAATACTTTCACGATTGCAAGGCTGCATGATATGACTACAGAAATTTTCATTTGATTCTCGCCTGCTCTTATTTCTTACTAAATTGGGTGATTTCTGGAAAATTGCTCTACCTACTCCTGGGATATAATCTTCACTATTGTCATTAAGCTCTTCATTAAAGTCACTGTCACTATCAGTTAGAGGTTCTGCTTTGATGTGTGGTGAATCTTTTCTGGATGTAGATTCAACAACAAATACCTGGCTATGTGCTTCTTCTTGTGCTGAAATCTTTACTTCAAGCTCTGGTGATCTTGATGAGATTCCATTCTGTTTTGAAGATCTAAGAAGTTTGTCTTTTATAATGCTTTTCCCTATCTTCTGTCTACTTTCTGAAACAGCACTGAGAAACTTCAATCCACCATCAAGAGATGCTCCCCATTTTGATGGCACTGCATCAGCACTGCCATTGTCAGAAATGGCAATCTCAGCAACTGAAGAAGAAATGACATCTTCTGTTGTCTCAACACAGTCTACGCCAAGAATGACTGGTTCTTCTTCCTCCTGTACATAAACAAAGACAGGGTTTTAGCATATTTCAAATAATAATATATTCATTTTGTAACCTTCTTGCTTAAATATTCCTAAAATAATCAACATATTTAAAATCTTATATCATTGCTAATTTTTGCCATTTTGGTGCTGGAAAACTGTTTTCAAAAGATGAAAATAGATGGATATGAGAACGTGTCTCATCTTTGGTTTATATGTTATCATTGTAGGGTATAGAAGAGGTATAACTAGCAGTGGCTTGAAAGTCATGATTTGTTTAGAACGCACCTTTATTAACTGAGTCATCCAGTTATATAAGATGCACAAAGATGTCACACTTTCCTCTTCGTGCAGTACCAGTTTCTACAGATATTAGCATACTTTCTGTGATAACACTCAGAGAAAGTAGATTAGATTCATTGCTATCCATGATCAGTCTCCTTAACTATTTATTGTCAAAAGTCTAATTAATCTCATCATCATCCTCAAGTACCATGCCAGCTGGCATAGGCATTCATGTCTCTCCACATATCTTGGTCTTTGGTGTTCTGGATCAACTCTGCTGCTATTCCTCCATGACAGTCTCAGTTCATCCAACATCATTTCTCTTGGTCAGCCACTGCCCCTCTTTCCCTTGATCTTTCCAGTCACAATGTTCTCCAATGCGTCTCTTCTCATCACATGACCAAAAAAAAACTGTTTGTCTCTTTCTTAGTGTTGTATATAATGTTCTAGTTTCATTAACCTCTTTCAAGCAGTCGTCGTTAGTTACTCTGGCAGTCCAAGGAATTCACAACATTTGTCTTAGGAATCACATCTCTGTTGCTTCCAAGTTCTTCCTAATTTGTTCATTTACATTCCAAGATTCACTGCCATACAGCAAAACAGGTTCTATATAGCACGTTGGCACTCTCTTACATTCAATGATAGTGACTTATTGCATAAGATACTTTTCATTTTCTGAAATACAGCTTTTGCTTGCCCTATTCTGCTCTTAATCTCTGTTGTGCAACTTCCGTCTGATGTTATAAATGCCCTCAGTTTATCTACATAACTAAAATACACTGAGAAAGAGAAAACGTTTGCCGTTTTTAAACATTTAAATGTACATGTATTCTGTATTTTAATTTCATATTAAATTACTAATATTTATGTTTGTATTGTTCTTGGTAGATATGCAGATGATACAGTCTTGATTGCAAACAATGAACAGGACCTGCAACATTTAGTAGATGCAGTTGTTGCACACTAGGGTTAGAATTGAATTGTAAGAAGACACAGATTGTGGTTGTTACTGGGAAGAAGGAAATATCACAATGTAATATGCAAGTATATGGGCATATTCTTAAACAAGTGAATCTGTAGTTATCTCGGAACAGTCACAACATCTGATGGGAGATGCCATGAAGAGATTAGAACAAGAATTGCCATTGCGAAGGTAGCCTTTTGCAAGATGAAAAACATACTGACCAAGGGGAAGACTGAGAAGTAAATACCTGGATGGCATGGCCACATGGCATAGTCGAGACAGAAACACGGAGCTGATCCACGACTCAGGTGATCGAGTGAGTTGGCAAGACATGACCGCCCACATTTATCGGCATGGCACATGATGGATGGATGGATTGTTCTTGACAAAGGTATAAATTACAGAAATGTCAGACAGTTGTGTTTTATTCATACTTGTCTTAGTTTTTATTATATTTGTTTCCATCTATTTTTCCCACATTGATTAATTCTGTCTACCTTGTCTCAGACCCTATTCAGATATGCAGATGTTTGTTTTTATTTTCACTCTTCATTCATTCATCATGTGCCATCTCTCATAATTATCTAGAGATTACATCAGTCCAGATACTTACTGGACTATCCTTATAATATACCTGAGATATTGATGACACCAAGTATGTTTATTTGTTCTCAAGCTGTTTACAAGCTTCAGCTCTGTTTTTGCTCTTTTCCTGATCCATGGACAGCGAAAAGACAGGGCAACAATATCTAGAAAACTGAAGGCTGCTATAGGCACAGTGGATGAAAATGGTGTACGGAAACAGGCTCTGTCATCAACCCAGAAAAATCTGTACTATAACAGAATTGTCAAGGAGTACCAGATAATAAATGACAGAGTGATCAATAGAGGAAATGCACTCAAGTATTTGGTTTGTGGTTAAATGTAAAAAGAAAATGGGCACTATTTAAAAAGAGGAATCTGGCATATGCTACCACAACATGTAGGATCAGAATACAAGTTGAGACTGTAATGCAGTCTGATATGCTGTGTTTGTTAATGGACTCACAAAGTTTGCTCCAGAAAGTGAAAACTGGCATTTTACATATGAAGAGTTTGAAATCAAGAGTGGAGTTAAACAAGGTTGTGTACTAGCTCCCACCCTCTTTGGAATATACTTTTCACTTCTACTGAAATATGCCTTTCGTGATCAGGATGGTGGTATATACATTCACTCACGCTCAGATGGCGGCCTCTACAATGCTCAGAGATTAAAGGCCAAGACCAAAATTAGGGAGGTACTGATCAGAAGAGAGTTGCTTTTTGCAGATGATGCTGCAATTACGACCCACTCTGAAGAATAATTGCAATGTCTACTATCTGCATTCTCCAATGCTTGTTCTGAATTTGGTTTAACAATTAGCAAAACGAAGACACAGATTATATCACAAGGTGCACAATGGGTACCATCAATCTTTATTGACGACGCCGAACTAGAGATGGTAGACCATTTTATAATATATATCTAGGATCAGTGGTAAATAGCAAATTATCCCTAGATCAGGAAATTAACATCCGGATTGGTAAGGCAGCAACAACAATGAAGGTTAAGCAAAAGAGTCTGGGAGAACAGGAAGCTTACTGCAAAAACAAAAGTCCTTGTCTATCAAGCCTGTGTCCTTAGTACTCTTCTTTATGGCAGTGAAACCTGGACAACTTACTCACACCAAGAGAAACATTTAAACAGCTTTCATATGCGGTGTCTGCGAAGAATTCTTGGTATTAAGTGGCAAGACAAAATCACAAATACTGAAGTATTGGAAAGATCAGGTTGTGTGACGGTTTATTCTATGCTCAGTCTTCGTAGACTTAGATGAATAGGACATCTTAGGAGGATGGATGATGGTAGAATACCAAAGGACATCTTTTTTGGTGACATCTTTTTTGGTGAATTACAGATGGGGTAATTGGGTCTTGAACCCGAGGAATTGGAATTAAGGCCGCCTGGCTAGTGCAGTTGCCGTTTACTGTGAAGGTTAGGATTTTCTTTTACAATTATCCTAAATAGATAAAATGTCTGTGGAGACTTCATAGACCATTCAGAGAGATGAATCATGGACAGGAGGAGGAAGACAATATTCTGACAAAACATCCATTTAAGTTTAAGATTGGTAACAACCATATAAGACTACCAGAGCTTCAATTTGGAAAAGAAATTTTCTCACCACACTAATGCATAAGCACTGATAATCGAAATACAACCCTACAGAGGTTGCTCTACATTTCTCAAAATAAATCTGCGAGCAGTACAACTCATTTTTTAAAAAATAGTGTAAAGGTACACTATAAGTGAGGGGAAATATAATTACCAATTTTACCAATTCAAGATAAATTTTTCTCCACTTGTTAATTTGAACAATGAAGCACAAATAATAATACTGCACAATTTATTGCTGACATATTTCACTGCAACTTGCCAGGTGTGCACTAAAGAAAAATTCAACATATATTAAGGCAATGTAATAAATCTATTTAACAGGAATACACAGCATACTGTCAGTGTTACCATGTCAGTTTTAAAGAGACTATCATGTCTTATTGTTTACATAATTACGGTTAACACATTTGTTTTGCATCTCCTCTGCATATCTCAACAACCATTGGTGAACAGCACACTGATGCCTCTTTTTCTATCACGTGCCTAGAGTATAATACATGTTGTTTGTCCATCAAGAATGATGATGACCATTCATTTCATCCAGTGGGGTTGAAAGTATGGAGCTAAGATGGCTGATAAGGCCTATTTTGGCTTGAAATGTTCTTTGACAACGTGGGCAAAGAATGCTTGAGGTTCCAGGAGGAGGATCTCCTGCAGTGGTTTTTCTGTCCAGCCTTTTCTTCACAGCTCTTGCAGTCCTGGTTGCTTAACAAGTGACTGCACCCTTATGTAATGATGTATGCCACGAATTACGGTCTTTAGCAGCAGTCTCCCAGGTGTCAAGATGAATTTCAAAAGCCTTCAGTGAGATTTTCAGTGTCTTCAAAGCATTTCCTCTGGCCACCTTGGGAGCGTTTACCACAATGCAGCTCGCCGTAAAAAATTTGTTTAGGGATCCTGTGATCTGGCATACAAGTTAAGTGACCAGGCCAGCGAATCTGATTTTTCATTAGTAGAGTGTAGATCTTTCTCCGTAATCCCGTATACTCTCGTAAGTAACATGATGTGCATGAGAATTGGTAGCGGTTCTCTCTGCATCTGTAACTTATAGGGTATGTGAGCCGGCCACTCAGAAATCAATGGCAAACTACTGAGCATAATCTTGCCAAGAAATCAACAATCAGCTGAAAGATGCTGATGTTGACAGCGATGTCCTGTAAAGGATATGCGAACAAAAAAAAGTGTGGATATTGGGCATGGACGCTGTTTCTAGAACTTCAGTGTCTGGGATCTTGTCTTGCCATTTAATTTTCAATAGCTTCCTAAGGCAGACTGTGTGGAAGTGGTTTAATTTCCTAGCATGTCGCTGATAAACAGTCCATGTTTCACAAGCATACAGCAGTGTGGATAATACAATTGCTTTATAGACTTTCAGCTTTGTTTACAGGCTTATTCCATTTTTGTCCCATACATTTTTGTACCGTCTGCCAAAGGCCGCGCTGGCCTTGGAGATTCTTGCATTCACTTCGTCATCAATTGTGGCAGTTTGTGACACAATGCTGCCAAGATAGGTGAATTTGTCCACAACACTTAGAACCACTTAGAATCACGGGGTGATTATTCCCTGGAGCTGGCTGGTACATAACTACAGTCTTCTCCAAGTTGATATTGAGCCCAAAGTTGGCACAGGCATATGAGAAAGCTGAAACATTGTGTTGCATGTCTGAGTTGGCTTATAGAGCACAATCATCAGCAAACAGCAGTTCTCTGACAGTGTCGCTGTTAGTTTTGGTTTTGGCTTTCAGCCTTCTGAGATTGAACAACTTTCCATCCATGCGGTAGTTGATGTCTATTCCAATGTCATTGTTCAGATAGTTCACCATTTTCCTGTACTCTTGCCTGCATACGATCATGAAATAGCTGCACTATTTGGACAAACTTTTGTGGACAGCCATATTTCGCCATTATTTCGTATAATACATTGTGTGCTGCTGAAGATGTAGGTTTTATTCTGATTGGTCAACTGGGTGGGGTTCACGGAACTTTTGTTAGGTTGTCGACTGATTTAAGTATATATTTTGCTGTTCTGCTTTCTCATGCCACATGACTGAAAGGATAAGAGTGCTCACTCTTAAACTTAGGGGGCTGAGTGGTCTCGAGGTATGGTGTCAAGGGGCTGAGTGGTCTCGAGGTATGGTGTCAAGGGGCTGAGTGGTCTTGGGGTATGGTGTCCGCCTCGAGTGCTGGGGGTCTCGGATTCAAGCCCCAGTAAGGACTGGGATTTTTTCACGTGGTCTTCTAGTAAAAAAATTTCCCCTGGTCTCTGGGTAATGAGATTGGTCACCCATGTGTATTGTTGAGCACGTAAAAAATCCCTTGGCAGTTGGAAATCGAAAAAGAGTAGCCTAACGGCACTGCCCGGGCAAAATTTCAAGTTAAAAATCTACCCAAAAGTATTTCAGGATCCTCGCCGGTGCTACAGATTTCGTGCACTGAGCTGAGCTTTTCCGGGACTCAGGTTTGAGTTAGGAGTAGAATGGAGCACTTATGGGTTACACCCGTGTGCCGTGATGTTGATCCGTTGACTAAACTAAACTCTGAAACTTTCAGTTCGCTGATGGCACTAAGTCGGACTTAACCCTTTACAGGGCACAGCAGCTGAAAACGTCTTTACTACCGAATGGGCAAAACGTCTGAAAGTGTCCGTGACTACTAAGGGTTGAAAACACGCTATCTCGAGACTTTGCGAAACCTCCCATTGTTTACATCCAGTTTTGTTGATAACTTGATAACCTGCGTGCCATTTGCAAGAGTTTTCTTTAAATTTGATCAGATTTTTTTTTTGGGGGGGGGGGGGGGGGGGGGGGGGGTAGTTTTAAGGGTTTGTATGGTTTGTTTTTCAAAATGGATTTTCACGATTCTTCAAGTGATAGCGGAGAATTTGCTGGGTTAAATTTAAGTGACATTGAAGTGCAAAAAGTTGACTATGAATCGCAGCTAGATATCAGCGTCAGCAGTGTACACACTTTGGATCTCTCGGACTTTAAAGAAAGTGATTCTGATTCTGAAAATGTGTTTGTAAATAGTGTAAAGATGACTGACAATCAGAAACAATATGTTGTATTTTGTAAATATTTGTGTTCATGTGTGGATTACTCTCAACATTGGATTATGTATTTCACATGTGAGAAAATAATCTGCATTCATTTTCCTTCATTTAGTTTTTTATTTCACAAAAATCTGTTCACTGACACCATAGATTTGATGTATTTACTAACATAACCCAAAATTTCACTGAAAACCTGAAAAATCTTGCCTGTTCAGAGTTAAAAAACGGAAAAACGTGTGCCTAGTAAAGGGTTAAACATTGATTTCTCGTTCAGAAAGCAATGGCAAATTACTGAACATATAACTGACAGCAGTAAAAGAACCTGTCCCTCTGTACGCCAAATCCAATTGCATTTACCAATTCACATGCAGGTGCCAGTCTACCTACATCGGCAGAACAGTGTGGCAGTTAAACAGCAGGGTCGTTGAACACATGCCTAACTGGATTGACAAGATACTACACACAGGTGAAGGGAGCTTAGCAAGGCAGACACACCACAAACTTCATGTGTCATCAATTGCTCGGCACATTTTGTAAACTGGCCATGTCAGTAATATAGATAGACAGAACATTTTGCGTGTTGTTTAATACACAAAATAGTCGCTTGTTAAATTTTGCAGAAGCCTTAATGATTAATCTACATAGGCCGCTTTTGTGGAAACAGAAAGACATGATAGTCAGTTTAAAATTACCGCGATAGACAATTGACATTACTGTGCGAACATGTGTATAATTTCAGCTTGAAGGATTTATCTAATTATTTTACCTTATATTGTGTGAATTCTGCAGTATGTACCTGACGAATTGCAGCAAAATATGCCAGGCAATAAATCGTGCAATCTATTGTTCGTGTCTTCGTTATTCAAAGAACATATAACTGCCTAGAAAATCAACTGGGGGTTGATCACAACATACGGTCGATGCAACATTTTCATTCTGTTTTCTGTCTTTCCTGTGTACCTATGTAAATGGACTATGTAATGAGGCATCTCCATGGCGTAGTTGTCAAACCATCTGCCCACTGACCTATTTACTGTGGAAGAATGAATGCTTTAAAAGTTAACATTGCTAACAGCTGACAATGATGACATGATTGGAGAAGAGAAAATGTGAAGAAGAAAACTCAACAGACATATAGAAAAGTGTGAAAAACACAGATCACTATAAGAACATACTATAAAAATTACAGCTCAGAAAATAAACTTACTGTTTTGACTATGGTATCCAGAATCTCTCCTGTCTTCATGTGCACTTTCTGAACTGTAACCTTCCTGCAAACCACCATCTTGACAAATGCTTCCATCACTGTTTTCTTAATAATGTCCTGCTCTTTATCAATTTCATCAGATGTAGTCTGCGAAGTTGTAGATTCAGAAGTGCCTATGCTGTGACACCAAGTGGTATGGGCATTTCCACTTGTAAGCTGAGGCATTGTTACATGGTTTAATAGCCTTTCTTGCACTGATTCCACAGTGAAAGGGACATGTGTAGCATGATCTTGTTCAACACCTGAGTGCAACATTCTTGCTTCTGCTTCTGAAGCATCAGTGGAAGCCAGACTGCCCTGAAACTGCTGCAAAATATTTTCTATGACTTCCAATGAAGTCACAGGAGCTGTCACAGGAACTGTCACAGCAATCTCTTGCTTAGTTTTGTCATCACTTAGTTGTGAAACTGCTATATCAGTTGCTACTAATGATGACAATTTACTTCCTGACTGCATGTGAGAACCATCTACATGCAGTGAACAAACATTTGAATGTGATTTAGGGATAATATTTAACAAATTTTTTGACATCAGACATTTTAGTTTGTTTGAATTTGTCACAACAGGTGCTGCATTGATATGGACAATGACAGACTTGCTTTTGTTTACAAAAGCATCTGACTGTGAGGCTGAATCAGACACATTCTGTGCAAGCAGCTTTACATTATGTAAATTACTGTCCATTCCAGGTAAGTGATCACCAGTCATTTTTTAAAATAAAATAATTTCTGAGAACAAAAGAAATAAACATATCAGATCAATACATATATGAAAACTGCTTAGATGAAATTAAGACTATTTTCTTGACTATTTCTAAGACTATTTCTGAAAAATATATTCAATCTGTATAAACAGTGGTCAAGAGGTACTTTGAATTTAAATAAAATGTTTCTGAATCATTGGCACCTTTCCGTCTTGACAGACGATAGTTTGGTACATTGTGCTTCAAAAAGGCTTAATAACTACGATCCATGGCGGTGGCGAGTGTGGCTGGTAAGGCCAATTCTTGCTGCAAATGTTTGCCCACAGTAGGTGCATGAGAAAACATGGTCATTTCCGCCATTTTGCACCATCTTACGTCTCTCACGCTCTGTGTGTGCTTTATCTGCAATCATTTTCTCCTTTGTCTTTATTCCATTTCTGATAGTTGCCCTCCATGCAACACGTTCAGCGGCGACGTGCTCCCAATGTGCATTATCAATGCCTGTATCAATCATGTCCCGCTTACACACATTTTTGTATCGTAGTAGAGGCCGACCCTGAGATCTCCTACCCGTCTGTAATTCACCAAAAAAAGATGTCCTTTGGTATTCTACCATCATCCATCCTCCTAACGTGTCCTATCCATCTAAGTCTACGAAAGACTGAGCATGGAATACACCGTCACACAACCTGATCTTTCCAATACTTCAGTATTTGTGATTTTGTCTTGCCACTTAATACCAAGTATTCTTCGCAGACACCGCATATGAAAGCTGTTTAAACGTTTCTCTTGGCGTGAGTAAGTTGTCCAGGTTTCACTGCCATAAAGAAGAGTACTAAGGACACAGGCTTGGTAGACGAGGACTTTTGTTTTGGCAGTAAGCTTCCTGTTCTCCCAGACTCTTTTTGCTAACATGTTCATTGTTGTTGCTGCCTTGCCAATCCTGATGTTGATTTCCTGATCGAGGGATAATTTGCTATTTACCTCTGATCCTAGATATGTAAAATGGTCTACTATCTCCAGTTCGGCGTCGTCAATAAAGATTGATGGTACACCATGTGCACCTTGTGACATAATCTGTGTCTTCGTTTTGTTAATTGTTAAACCAAATTCAGAACAAGCATTGGAGAATGCAGATAGTAGATGTTGTAATTCTTCCTCAGAGTGGGTCGTAATCGCAGCATCATCCGCAAAGAGCAACTCTCTGATTAGTACCCTCCTAATTTTGGTCTTGGCCTTCAATCTCTGAGCATTATAGAGGCCACCATCTGAGCGTGAGTGAATGTATAAACCGTCATCCTGATCACGAAAGGCATATTTCAGTAGAAGTGAAAAGTATATCCCAAATAGGGTGGGGGCTAGTACACAACCTTGCTTAACTCCACTCTTGATTTCAAACTCTTCTGAAGTTGAGCCATCAAACTTGATTATACCCTTCATGCCTGTGTGGAACGATTCCACAATGGACAGAAGAGTTGGTGGGCAGCCAATCTTCTTTAGTGCTTTGAACAGACCCTCACGACTGACCAAATCGAATGCCTTTGTGAGATCGATGAAGGCAATAAACAGTGGCTGATTTTGTTCCCGGCATTTTTCTTGCATCTGTCACAATGAGAATATCATATCAATGGTAGACCGGTTCTGTCGGAAGCCGCACTGTGATTCGGGGTAGACTTGATCTCCCAGGACTTGAAGTCTGTGCAGGACAATTCTGGCAAATACTTTCCCAACAATACACAGAAGTGAGATACCCCTATAGTTGTTATAGTCGCTCCGATCTCCCTTGTTCTTGTACAGCATTATGATGTTTGAATCTTTGAAATCCTGTGGGACTTGTCCTTCTCGCCAGCATAGCTCTATTAGCTGGTGGATCTGTAGAGCGAGTGTGTCTTGCCCACTCCTGATTACCTCTATTGGAATCCCATCCTTACCTGGAGCCTTGCCAGATGCAAGCTCATTTATAGCACACTTAACTTCTGTTATAGTGGGAAGTGTGTCCAGGTGGTCAAGAGTTGGCAGGGCCTCTATGGAGGGCATCATCCGCTAGCTTGGTCTCACTTGAGTAAAGCTCTAAATAGTGCTCGACCCATCTATCCATCTGCTGTTTCTTATCAGTGATGATTTCTCCAGTCAAGGTTTTCAGCGGTGCACTTCTTTTGATCATTGGACCACAGGCTTTCTTTATCCCTTCATACATGCTTCTGATGTTTCCCGTATCACTTGCGATTTCAATGGACTCACATAACTTGATCCAATAGTCATTCGCACACTGCCTGGCAGCCTTATATACATCCTTCCTCGCTTGCTTCAGCTCACTCAGAGTGTTATGCGTTGGTCTTTCCTTGTTTCTTAAGAGAGCTATCTTCTTTTTATCAATCAAGGGCTGCAGTAACTGGCTGTTTGCCGCAAACCAGTCCTGCCTCTTATGATCCACAGTGCCGTAAACCCCTACCGCTGTTTTATAAATAGTTTCCTTAAGTTTACTCCATTTATCATTTACTATACAATTTTCTGATGTATCATTGAAAGCGTCTTCAAGTTGCTGTTGAAATTCAAAGCACTTTCCAGGATCGCGAGTGTTAGTAATATTAATCCTGGGGCTAGCTAGACTTGTGTTTAGCTGTGTAGATTCTCTTTGGTCTCAGTCTAACCCTTGCAACAACCAAAGAATGATCTGTATCACAGTCAGCACTGTGGTAACTTCGAGTTAATGATGTATGGTTCAGATGTTGTCTCCGTGTGATAATGAAGTCCAGCTGATGCCAATGGCTGGATCTTGGATGTTTCCATGTGACCTTATGCATCTCTTTTGTTTTAAAAAAGGAGTTTGTAATACATAGGTCATTTCAAGTGCAATGCTCCAGCAGCCTTTGCCCATTATCATTCATGCGACCGATGTTGTATTTTCCAAGGCATACTGGCCATGAACTCGAGTCCTTGCCCACACGAGCACATAAATGTAGTCGGATTTTGGAACTGCCTTGATCGCAGAGTCTAGCTGCTCATAGAACGTATCCTTCACATCATCAGAGGAAGTGAGTGTCGGTGCATATGCAGTGAGAATGGTGGCAAATCCACAAGAGGTTGCCAAGCGCAGTGATAATAATCTTTCATTACCTCCAGCTGGGATATCAATCATTCCCAGTAGCGAATTCTTCACTGCAAAGCCCACACCATGTTGCCTTTTTTCTGCCTGCCCTCTTCCCTTCCAAAAAAAGGTGTAATTGTTTTCCCTGAGTGACCCTTCCTCAGCGAGGCGAGTCTCCTGCAGGCCAGCAATATCAATGTTAAGACGATTGAGTTCAGCATCAATCACAGCCGTTTTTCTCACATCGTCAATATTTGTCAAGTCAGTGGAAAATCCTGGACACATGGTTCTCACGTTCCAGGTTGCAAGCTGTAGCTTGAGGTTTCTATTCTTTTTATTAGTACCTGGTGCATTGGTTTTACAGCCTGCGATTCAGATTTTGTCCT